>CM039600.1:12355862-12388104 GCA_022457205.1 Saccharum spontaneum
CCGGTCGTCAGGGCCGAAACCCTAGCCGCGGTAACGTACTGACCAGACGCGTCCGGTCAAGCCGAAGACCGCGTCCGGTCAGTGGGAAACAGCCCGAAACTTTCCGAAACGCGTCGCAACTTCAACCAAGTTGCTTCTAACTAAACTTTGAGCTATTCTAGGGTTGCCTAGTGCCAAGTTTAACAAGTGTGCACCACACCTAAACATAGGACTCGCCTAGGTCAAACTACCCATTCATGCCCCCCTTTATAGTACGGCCAAAAGAGAAAAACGAAGATCCTAACGACTATTCCGAATGTGTCTCAACACCTCGACATCCGGAACTAACCGTCCTTAATCTTGACGTCACTCTTTTGAAAACCGAAACGATTTCCATCAAGGGACACGAATACCATGGTGCCCAAAGCAGTTATAACCTCCATGACCTAACTTACCAATGTTTCTGCAAAACACACGTTAGTCATGGTAATAAAGCGTTGTCATCAATTGCCGAAACCAAACCTTGGGGCCTAGATGCTTTCATACGCCAACTCTGATGATTGCTTGTGAAGGAGGAGCCTTCACACGCTGACACGCTACATCGACTCTGATGAAGATCTGTGTGCATTTTTGCTAGATCCACGATGTAATTAGGTGGTTAACCAGTGATGTAATGACTTGTAACTTGTACTTCCGCGATGTATGACTGTGATATCAGCTGAATAAAGATAATGTGATAACTTGGTCTTTCTGGGATTATCACATTATGTTATAATCTGTGGATTTCCCTTCGAGGAAATCGTGGATCATTTTAGTTGGTATCAGAGCCATACTTGACCTTAGGATGAGACCCTTAGGACCAAACACTAGTATAGAAGCCAAAAAAATCCTGTCTGTTGTTGGGCTATAAATGCTAACACTTGTTTTCCCCTCCACCTTGAACTCTGGTGCTAATTGAGCCCTATTTCAGAAAGTTGACCTGTAGAACTCCCTCTCCTAACTTGTCGACCACGTTAGATCGGTAGTTTGTGAGACTTCGAAGGCATTGGAGTCACCTTAAGTCAACACTATGCATTAGGAGTTGTAATGCTGTTTGAATGCCTGAATCTTGAGTTGTTGTTCTTTCATGCTTCTTGTTGCCTAAATGTAGGCTATAGAACCTGTTTTCGCGTGTGACTCCAGGACCCCAACTAATCTATCAGGCTAAACCCAAGGCCGCCCATTGACTAGGTAAATGACCCCGACTAACAGGGCTAAACATAAAAGTTGATGCATCATATCTTCACCAACCCTGTTTCAAAAATGTCTTTGGCTTCCAACTAAATGCATATTCAAAGTACCCTCACCTTTTCTGGTTAAAAAGCCCCTCTTTAACAAAAGCATATCTATTCAAAAGAAAATTGTTTCTAAACTTCTTTAAAAGTTTCTCCTCTTTCAAAAGAAAAATAGTTTAAAATCTCTTCTCAGCTTGATTTGATCTCAAAAGCTATTTGCGAAACAGTTTGAAAATCCGTCTCCTTTCAAAAGTGTTAAAAATTTTGCCTCCAAAAACAAAAGTTTTGCTTTTCAATCAACAAAATGTTTTCAACCAAAGTCCTTGCCTCAGTTTTGTTTCAAAAGCTTTTGATTTCAACCTGGGAGCCAAATTCTTTTTCAAAACAAACCTTGCTTTCAGAAAGGGTTTGCGATTGATTTATAAAACAAGATTCTTGCGCAAAGATTTATTTTATAACCTTTCCAAAGTTTTAGCAAAGACTAAAATGAGTTTCAGAAATCTAGTTTCAAAAGTGTTGCTTTGGAAAAAGGTTTCTGAAAACAAAAATTCGATTGCGAAAGCTTTACCTTTTCAAAGTGAATAAAATGATTTCAAGTCATCTTCAAAACTAGTTTGTTTGATTAAAATAAAAGGGGAAAGCAACTCCTTGTTTTTAAAACAAGAATGAGTTTCTAAATCTTTTGATTTTGAAATCTTCCAAAGGAAAAGTGTTTTGATTTAGAAAACAAAAAGCATTCAAAGGATTTTGTTTCCAAAACTTGCATGGATTTCAACATGTTTCTCAAAAGTTTTGCAACTCACCCTCCCTCATCATTCAAATAGAATTTCAAAAACTACATGTCAGGAAACGTTTTGGAAAAAAATCCCGGTATTTGCAAAACGTTTTCATCAAAAACATTTCAAATTCCGTGTACACGCTATTTCAAAACATCTTTTCCAAAAGGCCCGTTTGGAAAAGTATATAAACCTGGATTGATTTCTAAAACTTCCCCTTTCGAACGGCCCAAATGTTTCTGAAAAATCATTTTGAAAGAGGTTTTGGAAAAATAAAAACCCCTCTATAAAAGTTTTGATTTCACAAACTGAAAATCTATTTAAAGTGTTTCCAGAAATCTCTTCTAATGAACTATTTCGACTCAAAAATTCAAAAGTTTTGATTTAAGTTTCAAACACCAAAGCGGGTTACAACCTATTTCAATTATCTTTGTGAAGATTTGATTTCAAACTCTAGAGGTTGTGACCTTTCTCCTTGCAAAAATTGCGAAACAAAAGATTTAAAACTATGTTTTCCAAAACATGACCTCCAAAACCATTTTACAAAGGCTTTTCCTCATCCTTTTGTAAAAATCTCCTCTCCCTTTAGCTTGGGAATATCGGGGTGCTGTCGGTAACATATTTGGTAGTGAGTCGTAATCATAACCTTTGGTGCCGCTACGAAACTTGGGGCCCCATGTGTGATGCAACCACATAGCCTACTGCCGGGCGTATGCAGGTATTGAGGTACGTGACTATGACCGCTCCAAGTGGTACCTGCATACCATGGTAATCCTAAGCTTAGTTTTTCTAAATCCTACTTCAAAAACATCCGCTTGAAAAGAGTTTACTTAAAACAAAGGAAAAGTTGGATTTCAAAAATCTCCGTTCAGATACCGTATTATGTTCTAAAAACAAAGAGATTCTAAACCCAAAACCTTTGCAAGAACAAACTTCTATTTAAAATAAAACAACTTTTGGGGGAAAAGAATTTGGAAAAGTTTTGTTGTGTGAAAAACCCCTTCGCCGTCAAGACTCTTGACCTATTTCAAACGTTTTGAAAACCTTGCACCAATTTGAAAATGCTTTGTGAAAAGATCCTTCAAACCCTTTTGTTGTGTTTTTGAAAATCTTGAGAAAAGCGGCCTCCTCCAAATGACGTTCTCCAAAAATGGATTTATGAAAACCTGTTTTCAAAGCCTCTTAAAAATACTTTATTTGCAAAAGGTTTTGGTTTACCAAAATTGAAACCAACTTCAGAAAGGGAATTTATTTTCAAATGAAAACTAATTCAAGTTGCTTCCCTATCTTGCAAAAAAAAGGATTTCGTTTCAAAAGAAAACTACCTCTAACGGAAAACCGTTGATTAAAGAAAAATAGTTTTCCCAAATGGCTTTGAACTCGCTTTACAAATTTTGACGCATGAAAATGTTTTCAACTGGTATTTAAATAATTTTCCCAAAAGCCTTGGTTTACAAAAACTAAGTGACTTTATAAAGGGAACTTAAACTTGGATTGTGAAAATTTCAAAAGCCCCTTTGAGAAATAACCCTTCCTAAAAACCCATTTGATTAAGGCAAAAGTGCTTTCAACACTCTTATAAAAAGAATGAAATGAAAATGATTTCTCCATTTAAAAGGGTTTTATGAAAAATGTTTCCCAAAGCTCTTGCCTCAAAAGCTCCATTGCAAAAACCTGATGCATTAATGCACGAAGCACACCCTGTAAAAGCCATCAACCCCAGGTAAACCTATCAACCATCCTTCAAGACCAGTAACCTCTAAATCTCGGGGACGAGATTCTTGTAAGGGGGGTGGACTGTAACATCCTGGGTTTTCGAGTAAACAAAAATATGAGCTTTTTAAAATTTTTCCTGTGATTGTGTGAAGCATGTAGTTCCTAGGCCTAACCCGAGTCTAACTCACTAACAAGTCGTTGCATACATTTAGATTGCTTGTAGGAGGTGTGTGTGCTCTTGTGTAGTTTTCATGATTGAGTTTATCCAGAGTTTGGAGTACACGAGTCCATAGCAGGTCCCCTCTCAAATTCCATTTGGGCTTTCCCCAAATTCCTCTCGGGGATTTTCTATCTCAGATCTCCTTGGAAATTCATCTCAAACCCCTTTTGAATTTCTTTTGAATATATCTCAATTTACCAAGTCACAAAAGGATAAATCCTTTTCCCCTTCTCCAATACTTCCCCTTGAGTTCCTCTCGGATCTCCTTTGAATTCTTCTCCCATCTCTTTTCGAATTACATCTCAAATCCAATCGAATTTCTTCCAAACTTCCCATGAGATTCCCTTTTTGTTTCCCCTCAAATTCACCATAAAATTTCCATCCCTAAATTCCTAAATTCATAAAAGGAAAATCCCTTTTCCTTTTATATTCCAAACCCAGCCCAACTTCCTTCTCTCCCTTTTCTCCTTCTTTTCCCCGTGGCCCAGCACCCCCTCCTGGCCCGTCTGGCCTCTGTCTCCTCGCTCTGGCCCGAGCCGGTCGTCACCAGGCCTTGGCCTCTTTCGCCGGCCCACCTCCTCTCCAACCGATGGCCCAACAAGCCAAGCAAGCCCACAGTGTCGCGGCCCAGTCCGTCACCCAGTCGGCCTGCTCGCTCAACCCCTGCAGGCCCGTCCACGCCGGCCCCCGCGGGCCCGCCAGCTGCACACGCCCACACCCGAACCCTAGGAGCAGTGCGACTCGGCTCCCAGATGCCGCCGCCGCTGCTCGCGCACCACGCTCGCGCCCTCGACGCCCCGTACGCCTCCCGATGCTCGCCACGCATTCCGCGGTACAGACGCCGAAGCGCATCGCCGTCCGTGCCTAGGGAACCCTAGGCGCCACGCCTATAAAGCCAAGGCGCCACCACTCCTCTGCTCTCCTCCATCGCCACCGCCACTCCTCTGCTCCCCTCCACCTCTTCCTCGGGAGCCACGGCCGCAGCTCCAAGCACCGCCACCGGGAGCGCCTCCCGCCCGGCCGCGGTCTAGCTCAACGCCGCCGTCGGGAGATCGACTCCACCAAGCGCCAAGCCTGCCATGGCTGTGACGAGCCAGAGCCCCGGGTCGCAACCGTGCTCCACCAGCACCACGGCGGTGTCCTCGCCACGCGCCGAGTGACGGGAGCGTCATAGCCGGCCATGGTGACTGCGACCGTCAGTGCCTCTCTCGCCATGGCGCGGTGGTCCATAGGGCACTGCCGCGCTCCATCAGCGCCTCGACCACCATCCTCGTCGTGGCAGATAGCGGTGACCGCGGTCACGATTCCACTCTCTGAGCCGCTCCTCCTCGGTCCAATGCCGCACATCGAGCCAGAGGCCGAGTTCCTCCGCTGCCTCATCGACCATGGCCGTGACGTGGCCACCGACTCCACCGCACCCCCGCTCTGTTCACCTAGGAGCACGGCCACCCTGTCACATTCCAGTGACCAAGTCAGGACCTTTCTGCTTCCTAGGCGCTACCTCGCCGGAGCTCCTTCATTGCTGGTGAGCCATAGCCCCCAAAACAGTGCTTTTACTTCTTACTAAGATCCTCGCCGACATTCTCGTCTGAAACCGGCCTTCGTGCCGTGGTTTTTCCACCACTGCAGGGGAGCTGAACATCCAGCTCGCCACCGTCAGGGAGCAGAGCATCGCTGCCACCCCCACCGGAGCTCCACGGCCTCTCCGGCCACCACCGTTGCCGGCGGAGCCGCGTCCAGCAAGCTACAGCCACCGCGCTGCCCTGTCCGGCCATCGAGCCATGTTCACTTTGCAGGGAGGCAACGCCTCGATTCTCTTGGTGTTGGGTGCCCAGCCCTACGATGTTGCTGCTCCGGCCGCTTCTCGGACACCTGCTGCAGCCGTCTGTAGCATGCCCGGGCATTCCACAGCAAGCCACGCCTTCCCCGCTATCACCAAGGTCAAGCCTTGAACCCGTTGATGATGTTCTCGGCGTTGACAAGACTCATGCTCCTTATTCCTTATTACACACTCGTCATCTTTATACAACACCTTTCATATACATGTGTTGCATGATATCTTAATCTATCTATGACTGCTTGTGCCGTGCCTTCGTGCCGGTCTATCTCCCTCGCTATGGGTATGTGCTACTCCGAGTTGTGTCATTCCGTTCTTGTGTGGTCGTGTTCGGGTTCTCATGTGGTTGTTTGCCTGTGGTCCGTGCCTTCGAGCCGGTCAGGGGTTCGTAGTTCGCTTGTCCATTCAGTCGTGGGTTCGTCCCACCGTGGCCGCAATGCCGAGCCTAACTCGCTTCCCCCAAGTTTAGTTGTCTCCGTTCGGCAATGATCGTTGGTAACCCAGTTCGGCTCTCGGATTGGGCCACTTCGGACTCGACAACAATGCGGCTTTTATGCACATAGGTTGTGGCGCCCTACGAGTGGGTTTGGATCGTGGGATCACACCTTTCTTCACCCAACCGTCACCCGTTCCATGACGAGTTGGATGAAAGGGTATGGATTCCATTGTCTCTTATCTCCTCTTTTTGTTCTCAACCCCTGTCGATCCAGTAAGATTTGGGTTGAGCCTCTTCGCTTGTTGGTGTTTCTTGCTCCGTTGATTTCCATCCTTTCGATTTCCACCGATTTCTATGGCGTGTGGATCAAGGGAAGGGGAGTCCCGTGTTTCTTTTGTCCTTTGCTCTTCGTGCTCAAGCCCTCATATGCTTGTACCTTAGTTGACCGTAGCATTTCTATGGTTCTCGTGGTGACAACCGCACCGCCTCAGAACATAGAGATGTCTTAGTGCATTTAGTGCACCTAGGTCAAGGTACCCTACGGGTAGATTGAGTGTTCATGTTCTTTTACGTGTCTCATCTTTCGATGCCCTGTCCTTTGCCATGGCATGTGTATTGGAAGAAGTAGACCACCTCTCTCTTCTCTCCCCCGTTCCACCCTCTCTCGGTTCTCGTCAATTATAATGGCGCACGAATTGAGAGAGAACGAAACTTCTCCAGCTTATAGTCCTTTCGGTTCTCGTCAGTCTCCATGACGCTTAGATCAAAAGCCACGAGCCGTGGTGTTTGCTTAGGATGAGCTAGGGCCTATGCCATTTCTCTTTTTAGCCATGCAGGTCGACACGATCGACCCAAGAAATACTGGCTGGGCTAAGGCTTAAGCTTATGCTTGGCAAACCACCACTCCTGTTCTTTTGGCCCAGGGATCGGACATCCACCGAGAGGGCTAAGTCGTTCTCTCTGTTTGTGTTCTTTCGGTGTAGTTGTTCTTTCTTGCCTTGTTGCCTCTCTTTTCGCAGTCTTTCTAGGTTTAGTGGTTTGATTGCTCTTTTGCTTGTCGTTGTATTGAGGTAGTTGCATCGAGGTAGCAATGAACGAGCCGAGACCCGATGGAGGAAGGACATGCAGATGGAAGGACCTTGGAGGAGAACGACTACAAGTGCATCGAGGATCTCGGAGATGACATTCAACCGGTGCCACGTCCCACCCAACCTCGTAGAATCCTATTAGGCATGCTACAATGTAGATGCTAGTGCTTTACTTTTATGCAAATGAACTGAGATAGGTTGCTTGGTAGAAATGCTTGTGAGCCTTTACCTTGCCGCAACCTATTCCCCCTGCACACCCGCTGTTAGGCCAGACGCTCGCTTACTACTTACTACCTTTTCTACTACGCATTATATCTGTGATGTGATGCATGGTGGATGATTGTTTGTGAGTGGATAAGGCACGTGGTGCCGAGAACACGGTAATAACTTGGTACTGAACTCGGGAAGATCTTGACGTGCGTCTTGGGTGTGTGGTGAGGGTCGAGTCGACCGAGCAGGATCTACGACGAGTCGTTAGGATGAGTCTTGCCGGAGGGCGCTACCTGGGCGTTCGCCATGTGAGATGCCTGTGGCGAGCAATGCGATAGGGAGAGGTCCTGGGGTGGAGTATCTTCGTGGGATGAAGCCCCGGGATGGGAGGTGCTGTGATGGCACGGGGTGCCGGGTGTCTCATCGAGCGGGAAACGGTTACCCCTTGAGAAGATATCCTGCTTAGTCACCCTAAGGACTGATATGTCCTGTGGACCGGGTCTTAGGAAGCCTTACATGCCCACTCGCTTCTGTGGGGGAGGAGACAGACGTTCGACTTGCTGGTACGGTGCCACTACTATTGGGAGGTTAGCGGATAGTGTAGGGAGGTACGGGCATCGAGCGCCCACACCCTCCTAAGACAGCGTAGTACCCGAGGGGCTAAGTACTACGTCTCACAGTCTCAGCGTGCCGGTGTACGAGGTACTCCGACACGGCCCCAGTTCTAAGTGATAGGGTGGCATCGTGTCTAGTTGGAAGATGGCCCGTTATCAGCCTAGACGACCTGGATCGTCGATGATGGTGATCTTGTGGGTAGTATAAACCTCTGCAGAGTTTCTGGTTGATCGATCGATATATATGCTGACTTGTTGGCTATGGACCTTTCCTAAGTACAGCTTCACTTGACTAGAGAGAGGAGTCCTTTCTACCTTCCCCGGGTTTGGTGTTGGTTTCCGGCTTTGGCCGTTGAGACAAGGTACGAGCGGGAGTCGTCTTTGTCGCCTAGAGAGTGTGAGAGTGTGGTGAGATGTGTGAGATGGGATGGGAGATGTGCGGTTGAGATGGAATAAAACTTGATGAATTATTATTATAAAATATTGATGAACTTGCATAGGAAACCTACAGCCATATATAGGCTTTTTTGCTCTACCCTTGCATTCCACTTACCACAAAGCATATGCAAAGCATAGGGTGGGAGCCAGTGGCCAGTACAAATCGTACTGATAATTATTCAGCAGGATTAGATGTCATCTGCGACGACAACAATGAAGACCTGATGGATTCAGATTAGATGGTCTCGTTCATACGCTCAAGTTTGGTTGAGATGATCAAGTCTACGCCAGCTGACATTCTACGCCAATTCTGATGATTGCTCGTGAAGGAGGAGCCTTCACACGCTGACGCGCTATGTCGACTCTGATGAAGATCTGTGTGCGTTTTCGCTAGATCCATGATGTAATTAGGTGGTTAACCAGTGATGTAATGACTTGTAACTTGTACTTCCGCGATGTATGACTGTGATATCAGCTGAATAAAGATAATGTGACAACTTGGTCTTTCTGGGATTATCACATTATGTTGTAATCTGTGGATTTCCCTTCGAGGAAATCGTGGATCGTTTCATCTACTTTTGTGAAACCTGAATTGATTATGCAAAATAACTAAATTGCTTATGCAAAAGAACTAAATCGCTTATCAGTTATGTCAGACCTGCTAATGCAATAGGAACTACAGTACTATCCGATATTAGGTGATGCAAAACAACTAAATTGGTTCTAGTAACAAAATCTATTGTTATTGTAGTTGAAATTTGAGGATTGATCATTTTTTCCTCAGTTCTCGCTATCATCTATGTGTATATCATGTACTTCTATTTAATTGCAGGTGCGAGGCCATCAAGCATCAAAATAGACATATTATGTTGTCAAATAGGGAGTAACCAAACTTAAGATGAATATCTATACAGTAAGCAGTAAGAACATGTAGGATTAGATCTGCTTATGCAGTAAGAAGCTGGATTTTGCAGTACTTTTTTTTGAACTGAATTGATTATGCAAAACAACTGAATTGTTTATGTAAAAGTACGGAATTGCTTTATTAGTTTGTCAGATCTGCTTCTAGTAGCAGATCTGACATCAGCTAATGCAAAATAACTGAATTGATCCTAGAAATAGATCTAGCTGGTTCTATTTTTTGTGATCACTATGTAATTCTAGTGTCTGTGAAGAAGCTAATTAGCTATTTATATGTACCTATTTTTTTATTGAATTGGCTTGCCTTGTTTCGATGAATCGGCCAATCGTCCAATGGTGCCGGTGGTACACTAGGGAAAAGCAAAACAGGAGACACCAAGAAAAAGCAAAACAAGAGAGAGGGAAAGAAGCGTCCAGACAGAGCGTGAGCCTGGCTGCTTCTCATACGGACAGTGGTGTCTCCCCCACTTGCCCATAACGGAAAACATCGTTTTTGGATTCTTACTTTAATTGGGGTGTGTGTGCTGAAGACTAATGCATGCACATGCGTGCAACAGCCACTTTCTTTATGTAATTAATTAGAATAATTTATGTCTACAGTTCTATGGTCCAATTGTGATAAATTTTTTATAGTAGACTAATTATTGTATGATTGAACTGTAGTAAAAATTTCATAGTCATTTATCATATATAACTTAGTTATAAATTTTATTTCGGTTTATGCTTCTTAAATATAAATAAATCTATAACTAAGATATAAATGATCAAATGAGTATGAAATTTTTACTACAGTTAAATTATATAATAATTAGTCCATCATAAAAATTTCATCACAATTGGACCATGAAACTATAACTATGAATTATTCAATTTAATTATATAAAAGCATAGATCTAAAGTCACAGAAAAAACTTTGTACTAAAGCATACCATATTTTATGTTCAATGTGTAGATCTATTCATGTAGAGTCCAATAAAATTAGATTTTTTATTTTATAATTTTTCAAATATTTAGCCAAAATAAATAAAAAAGGCAAAAGATAAAACCACCTTCAAAACTGCTTATAACAGGGCCAAGGAGATAAGATGAACGGTTTTCAAAGTTGAGGTAGATGTTTGTCCGGTTTTGAAGTTTATGAAGGAAAAGCGGACTTTCGTAAAAATTGAATGAGATAATGTGGACTTTTTCCTTATTAGAATTGCCGCTACTTGACAGGTTGGGCCGCGGCTGGGCCGTACCGGAAAGAAGGACCCATGGGCCAGACTACAGGTAGCGTGGATTTTTGTTTAGCCTAAGGAGAAGGTTAGTTTTGGACCTTGCCTTATTTGGATGTTGTCCAATTCATCTCAGTTTTTATGTGTTATAGTGGATTGGGGTGAAATTTAATTTAAGTTTTGCTCTAATGTCTAATGCACGTTAACACATGTGCATTGATGCCAATCCATCTACGTCCCAACAAAGTTTCAGAAATGCTGTTTGGATGAATTGTGAGGCCACTTAGGCCCTGTTTGGCAGAGCTTCACTTCGCTAGTGAAGCAGTTTTTCCGGCTTCAACTCCACGAACGACTCTCCTAGTGGAGCCGGAGCCATTTTAGTACCCCGTTTGGTAAAACGGATCTTCATAGAGACCAAAATAAATGAAAAGACGAAAATACCTTCTCCTTTTCCCTTATCTTCTTCTCCGTTGCCGCAACTGGATTCTTCGATGCACACGTCAACTCCCTTGAAGGGCCTGCGCTCCTCCCTCGAAGGGCCTGCGCTCAGGGGCGGAGGCTTGTGGAGGCGAAACTGGGCCTCCGCCCCCCCTTGGCTCACAAAATTTTCTCAAGGTCTACTGGCCCATCAATACGAAGTGCAACTATGTGTACTATCCAATGCTGTCAGCCCATTAAATAAAGTCCAAAAGCAATGCAAACTAGCTAGCTGGCCCAAAAATATGTAAGCATAATTCCTTGAGGCCCAAAAATCTCCACAAGGTTGCAACGTTGGCCTAACTGCTCTAAAAAAATCGGTACAGTGATCAGGAATAGGCAATTCGGCCCCCTTGGGTTTGGGCCACGCTCTGCCACTGCGTGCGCTCCTCCCCGGCGGGCGGCGTGTACCTACCCGCCGTGCGGCGCTCCTCCCAGACGGACCTACGCTCCTCCTCGGCGGTCGGCGCCCCTCCCGGAGAGCTTGCTCTCCTCCCCGGCAAGCGGCGTGCCCCTGCTCGGCAACTGCGGCCCCTCCCTATTAGGCGGTGCGCCTCTCCCCAGGGACTGTGCCTCCACCCACGGCGGCCGTCATGCACCTACCCGGTGGACCTGCGCCCTTGCTGTGACCGTGCCCCCTCCTTTGGCGATTGGCGTGCACCTGTTGGGCGTCGGAGGCTTCGGCATGATGTTCCGCGGTGTGCTTCGGGAGTCTGGCATGGAGGTCGCCGTCAAGAAGGTGTCACACGGGTCTAGGCAAGGGATGAAGGAGTTCGTCGTGGAGATCATGAGCATCGGAGGTTCCGCGTCATTAGGTCTAGCGCACACCTGCCCGGTGGGCCTGCTCGTCCCCGGCGGCCGGCGGCCGCGCTCCCTCCCCCGCTAGGCCTGCGCACCCTGGCGGCCGCACGCTCTGGCACCTAGGCACTCCGACGTTCCAGCGCCTGTGCACTTCGGTGGCTGCGCCCGAGCCTGGACAGGGGTAATCCGTGATTTGGTCCCGTTAGCCCTACGTAGGCATGGTGAAGTCGGGTGAAACCACTATTTTTGGCTCCACCCCTCGTCTTTTCTTTGTCTCAGCACGTTTTTAAGGAGCTCCTTGCCTGAAGCCATTTTATTTTACCCTGTTTGGCAGAAAACAACTCCAAACGGTTCCCGAAGCCGGTGGAGAAGGCCTATCAAACGGGGCCTTAAATTACCATGGCTAAAACCGACGGAAGAAAATTGTCATGTGAAGAGGCCTGTAGAAAATATTACAACAACTATTGGGCTCGTCCTGACTCAGGTCTCGTCCGCATCGGAGGAAAGCTTGATTCCTCGGCGTGGAGAGCACATTGGCGGTGGCTACTACGACAGGTGGATTCATGACATGCGCGAGTACATTGACCACTACTGGAATCCAGTGCTTTGCCGAGTACCTGTGGCACTCGGTAAAGACCTTTTTGCACTCGGCAAAGGCTTTGCCGAGTGCCACACTCGGTAAAGAACACACGGTAAAATTTACGTCGGCAAAGGCTCTTTGCCGAGTGTTTTTTACAGGGCATGCCGAGTGCTGAAAAAACACTCGGTAAAAACTGAGCACTCGGCAAAGTCGCGAATCGAAAAAATCCCAAAAAAACAGGAAATTTTTTTTTTAATCGGAGGAGGGCCCCACCGGCTAGCGCCCACCGGTCTCTTCAAACACGCATTTTTCGTGGTATTTTTTCGGCAAGGCACGGCTAACGCGGCCGACAGGATTTGAACCCGCGACCTCTCCCTTATGCGTAACCCTCTCACACTGCACCACACTGTCACTTGTGTCTATATCTCATTCTCGTTCTATATATATTATACTAAATCGAGTGTATTGCTTATTTGAGGCTCTAAACGAATTCAAATCAAAAAGTTGTCTACTACAAAGTTTCATAACTTTTCGAGATCTACAACTTTCATTTTGATTGTTTCTCCATCCGAGGTCATTTACAAAAATTTAAATTTTAAATTTGAGAAATCCAAACGTACTTTTCGTTGATAAGATGATTTTAAATAAAAAGTTTTCTACTACATAGTTTCATAACTTTTCGAGATCTACAACTTTCGTTTTGGCCGTTTCTCCATCCGAGGTCGTTTGAAAAATTCAAATTTTAATTTTTTTAAAATTCAGACGTACTTTTCACTAGCAAAATTAATTCAGATTAAAAAGTATTCAACTATAAAGTTATATAACTTCTCAAGATCTACAACTTTTATTTTTGTTATTTCTTCATTCAACAAAAGCGATACTAACATTGTTTACAAAACTTAGAGATCTGTCTTCTAGTTTTCCTGAAACTATATACAAGAGATGTAGATTTTATAAAGAACGTTAATATCACTTTGTCAAATGACGAAATTATCAATACAAAAGTTGTAGATCTTGAGAAGTTATATAACTTTGTAGTTGAACACTTTTTAATTTGAAGTCATTTAGTGCCTCAAAATATGCTTTTAAGATCTTTTTTGTCGAGTGTAATAAAAAAACACTCGGCAAAGACCCTCTTTGCCGAGTGTCAAAACACTCGGCAAAGAGGATCTTTGTCGAGTGTAAAAAAAACACTCGGCAAAGGCCCTCTTTGTCGAGTGTCAAAAAAAACACTCGGTAAAGACCCTCTTTACCGACTGTTTTTTTTTCGCCGAGTATTTTTGTTTTGGCACTCGAAAAAGAGGGTCTTTGCCGAGTGCCTGAAAAATTACACTCGGCAAAGAAAAAAAAAACACTCGGCAAACATCTATTTTTCGGTAGTGGACATCGGTTGTGACAGTAGGCAAATCCATGGCGAGCGGCGGTGAGGATTGACACAACTGAATCTACGACAATGACAACCAAATTAGCAGCATTGAAGAGCAAATTCAAGGAACGTCGACCAAATCAGCAAATCCACGGCCACGGTGACCAAATCCGCAGCAAATTCCTCGAATTGCTTCTAATCTCCATCACCTCATGGCCGCCCATCTCCTTTTCTTCTCATGCTGCGGAGCCTCGATAGCAATGAGGGAGCAGGGGATGGCAGAGAGATGGTGCTGCTACTGGTGTCCGGATCATTAAGATCTAGTGCACAGAGATGCGCCATGCAGCGGATGGAGTCGGGGTTTTTTTGGCAGCTCGGCAGTACCTAGGCAGAGTTCATGGCCATGCATAGCCTCAGCGTCAGCTGGAGCTTGGTGTTCAGGCTTGAGCGGCACAGGTGGCCATGCTCAGAGTTGAGAAATAATTCAAGTAGACCAAACGCAAATTTACAAGGGAAAAGTTTTACAAGGGGTTTCTCGTGTGCAAGAAAATAATACAGTCGGCAGAACTTCCAAACATGGCATAGAAGTCCTCGTCAATCCGGGAGCAAGAAGAGTCTCTCGATCGTGCGCTCCACTGGCAGCATGAAGGGTCTCCCGATCGCCGTGCTCCCCTGGTAATATTTTTCCACACTCTCCACTGGCAGCACGAAGGGTCTCCCGATCGTCGTGCTCCCCCGGTAATATTTTTCCACGCCAACAAGTGGCCCTCGGACTCTCATGCTCACGATGTGGTTCTCACGCATGCTCACCATCTCACCCTAATCAACATCCATCCATGAAACTACGCTCACAATCTGACCTTGATCCCCATCCATCCCAAAAATTGGGTCAACAATCACGTAACGTCGTCCTTGTAATATCACACGTCACCCAACAGATGCATTCCTTAGTCCTTACCTATGCGGAGGCTTTAACCTATCTCGCCAGTCGTCATCTGCTGGGAATGCTGCCGCCGCCGCCCGTCAACTCCAGCTGCCCCAAGGCCATCATCTCTGTCCATAATTTACGGCTTTCACGCACTCCGACTGTACCGATGCTTTCATTTGTTATACAGCAGGTCACGCCTTTACATTTTCAACAATTGGATTTCAATACACAGTATCATTGCTCATCTTCCCTCTTCGGCTGTCGACAAACCGTCTCGCAGAATCGAGGGACGAGGCGTGGCTCACCCTGACACCCACAAGCAATGTAGGCTCTGTTCGTTTAAGCTTATCAGCTAAAATCAACCAGTTATAAAACAATGTTTTTCTCTTATAACAAATCAGTATTAGCATCAGCCAAAAATACAGCCAGCCGAACAGAGAGATAGTCGTCGTGCTTCCTAGGTGCATGGTGGACCTCATCAATCTAGCAGCACGAAGGGCGTCGTCTCATGTACTTCGCATCTCAATCCCGTGTAGTGTTCATCGATTCTGTGCATGACAAAAAAGAACTCCATTAAGATAATCCCTATCAAATTAATAGTGTTTGACACCATAGAGAGCCCGTCAAAATGTCAGATCCCACACCCCGCATCCAGAGTAACCTGCAAAATGTCAGACCCCGTCACTATTGAGAACTCTAAAAGAACGGCTGTGTTTAGTTTCATTAAAAAGTGCACTATATATAAAAAAAATCCGTCACATCAAACTTGCAATACATATGCATGAAATACTAAATGTGGATAAAATCAAAAACTAATTGTACAGTTTGATCGTACTTTGCGAGACGAACGTTTTGAGCCTAATTAGTCAACGGTTGGACAATTATTACCAAATACAAACGAAATGCTACAGTGTCGCTACAATAAATTTTAACATTCCAAATTTAGGAACTAAACACAGCCCGTATAAAACACCAAATTCAGAACTCTACCAAAAAGGAAAATGTCAACCGCGACGCTATTTCACCGAATCCTAGCTCTATAATTTATGCATGGTGAATTTGGTAAGCTGACAAACTTATCTGAACACAGGTATCAACCACAGAAAGATTAAACTACTCATTTAATTAGCTTGGATAATACTTGCACTATTGAATCTAGGCCAGCACATGCATCCAGAACACGTAACATTCACTGCGGCTGTGTTTACTTTTAAATTTTGGAGCGCCAAATTTACTGTAGTATTTCGTTTGTATTTGGTAATAATTGTCCAATCATTGACTAATTAGGCTTAAAACATTCGTCTCGCAAAGTACAACCAAACTGTACAATTAGTTTTTGATTTTATCCACATTTAGTACTCCATGCATGTATCGCAAGTTTGATGTGACAGGGAATCTTTTTTTGCATAGTGCACTTTTCAAGTGATCTAAACACAGCCTGCAGCTTTCCGCCTACTCGCCTGCTGCCTCAACTGTTGAAATCATGCACATGGAAAACTATCTTTAACTTTGGGATGTACTTGTCAGAATCAGTGTTCTCACACGACCAATTATATGTAGCGTTATCAAGAGCCATGGCAAGATCGATTATTAGAATCTTGACCGTACCGGCTGCAAAGAAGGACGTGAACAAGATAAGTGAAAGAGAGGGAAAGGGGAAGAAGAAACTGGCAAAGGGTATATTCATAAATAATATCGTATATAAAAATGTTTTAACTCTATAAATGAGGTAATATCTTCCATTGATACATATTTTTTTAATATAGTCAACAATGCTTTAGCTTTAAATATTAACAAATAACTTATATACAGGATACTTCCAACACATCTAGGACAACTACAAGTGACTACTTGAATGTCCGTGCTTGCTGTGTGAACATCCATCTGATGTTGTTAAGAAGGTGTGATACTAAGGTTTGTCGGAGGATACACTTAAGACATAATTAATCTCTTAGTTTCACCCAATGGTCTCCCTGCCTCTATGTACAACACATGTACAATCTATTTATTTTGTTTGTTGCTAATAAATAGCTGATGTACATTGTCGAGCTCGCGCAATATTGATGTTCCCAACATCATGCTTGTAATATCTTTTTTAGGTCATAGTACAAACACACGTTCATACACAGGCCCAGTCCTATCACTTTATAGGCCTGGAGCGAAGCTATAAAGATGGATCCTTTAATACAACTCTAATAATATAATGATGTTTCTAATAAATGTAATACATAAAGAAAAAATATTTTTATCAAACAAGTTATACATCTTACCTTAAAAATTTATCAATAGCTCCTCTTTGTGATTGTATCAAGTCCTCTATCTTTCTCTTCTTTTTTCTTTTCTCACTTCCAGTTGTGTGCTTTTTGGGTACCATGAGTTCACTGTTTAAATCTAGAAATTAGTAAGTAATTTACGAAAATCATGTCATACTAGATTGAATTCAACATTATAATAAAAATGAGTGCTAGCAAATTACCAGCTTGAGAACTAGACAAAATGATTATTTATTGCCCTAGCTGCACCGTAAATGCCAAATCACAATTTGAGAAGAGTACGTCCCAAGTGGCCAAGTCTTGTATTCTAGAGAATAAAGATCTGGGACAAAGGAAAATTAAATATTGATTTGATTTAATATTCGAACGTGCTTGCGCCTGGACGTCCGATGGGATTGAATCCCGACAGGGGCGAAGCTAGAGCAAAATGACAGGGGGTGCCTCACTTAATTCATAAGTACACTAACCGATATAATGTTCAATAAAAAATAGCATAACTAATGTGTAACTACCATATTTTAATATCAAATTCGACTTCTAGCAATAAATTTGAGATTTTGGTCGAAACATAGCACTCACCATTTAACAAAAAAGAAGTGTAGTCATTGATAGAATGCCAAAATCATCAAGAAAACATGCCCATATAGCAAAATGTTTGATCCAGGAGACCATGATGAAGATCCCGCTAGCCTAAAAGGAAAGAGAACAAGTATGTCAATTATTTAGCAAATAAATTATAGCATTATTGATTAAAAGTAGATACATTACATTACCTATCAGAGATCATATTTACGCCCTTTTCCTTCCATGGTCATGAAACGACGAACCACAGCCTCGTTGCTAACTTTCTTCATTTCTTCTTTCTCTAGATAGCAAATAAGTCTATGACTCAAGTGTTGATCACCCATGCGATTAGACAAACTTGTTTTGACAATCTTCATTCCAGAAAAGCATCTCTCAACTGTTGCAGTCGCAATAGGCAGCACTAGTACAAGCTTCAATAGTCGATAGACCAATGGATAACGACGATGTTTTCCTATCTCAACCATTTTTTGAGAGAGCTCACCGATAGTGTTGATGTTAGAGAATCTAGCATCTTCTCGCACATCAGCAATGTAAATGCAAAGATCATGACTAAGCTCCCTCAACTCATCAGAACTAAAATCATCAGGATATAGTTTTGCTAAGCTCAACAAAGTCTCCACATCAAAAGCATGAAATTGATCCCTTGGGTCGAAAGCAGCCGAGCAAACAAGCAATTGAGAGCTTGTCTCACTAAAGCGGCTATCAAGCTCTTGAACTAGCCAATCAATTACATCATTAAAGCAATCCACTTCATAGTGATGCTTGTATGTAATTCCTGTTTTTTTTCTAGGCTGTCGGGGATCAATATATGCATCTTCCATTTCCGCTTTGTCAATTTCATGCTTGTCGCAAAACTCATTCACTTCATCTAATAATTTGTCCCACCCATCTCTTCTAAGATTATTCAAATGAAGTCTAGTTGATTTCACACATCCAATGGCATTAACAATGTCTTGATCCTTGCGTTGCAATGCTAATGACAAGGCATTTGTGGCAGTTAATGTAGTCAACATGAGATGCAAATAAAAGGCAAAGTCAAATGATTTGAAGTATACTAGAAGATTTGATGCTTGATCTCTGAAAGGATCAAGATGCCCAAGAGGGGGGGTGAATTGGGCTTTTCTAAAAATTAATTGCAAGAATTAAATCCTATAAGCCGGAATTCACCCCTAGTGCCTACTTGTGTTCCTAGAGAGTCTACCGTTAAAAAGTTTTGCACCCTAGTTTCCAATCCTAGTCTAGCATGGCAATTCTAGGAATGTAAAACAAGCAATGAAAGTAAATACGAGAAAGTAATTGCTTGAATGTAAAGGGGCAAGGAACACGGCGATGTTTTTCCGAGGTATCGGAGAGTCGCCACTCCCCACTAGTCCTCGTTGGAGCACCCGCGCAAGGGTGTCGCTCCCCCTTGATCCGCGCAAGGATCAAGTGCTCTCTACGGGTTGATTCTTCGACACTCCGTCGCAGCGAATCACCCAAAACCGCTCACAACTTGAGTTGGGTCATCCACAAGCTCCGCCGGATGATCACCAAACTCCCAATCACCACCAAGCCGTCTAGGTGATGGCGATCACCAAGAGTAACAAGCTAGAACTCTCACTTGACCACAACGAGCCCAAATGAGGAGATGGATGCACACTTGCTACTCTCGAATCACTAGTGAGGAATCACAAACTTTGATTCTCAAACCTCTATCCTCACTAGAGCTCTTGCACTCCCTTGCACTCTAAAGGGTTTTCTCAGATGTTTGAATGAGCAAGAGGCCTCTAAAAGAGGTGGAGGGGTTGTATTTATACACCCTTCAAAGAAAACGAACCGTTATTTCTGACACGGGGTCACCGGACGCGCCGGTGCTACGCACCGGACGCGCCGGTCCCCCGTAACGGTCAAAACCCGTTTTTGAAATCGAACCACCGGACGCACCGGTCAGGTAGCACCGGACGCGTCCGACGTGCAAAGGAGCTTACTGGAGTCACACCGGACGCGAGGCCGCGTCCGATGCCTGAAGACCGGACGCGTCCGGTCCTCTCTGGACCTTACTGGACTCGCACCGGACTCGCCGATCAAGTCCAGTATCGCGTCCGACGGGCGTTCTCTCTTGATGACACGTGTCGGTCGCTGACCACTGCGTCCGGTCCTCGCGAGGACCGCGTCCGGTGATCAGGCCCGAAACCTAGCGCGGTTAAGTACACACCGGACGCGTCCGGTGTTCCCGAAGGCCGCGTCCGGTGACTGGAAAACAGCCTGAAACTCGTCGAAACGCGTCGCAACTTCAACCAAGTTGCTTCTAACTGAACCTTGAGCTAATCTAGAGTTGCCTAGCGCCAAGTTTAACAAGTGTGCACCACACCTAAACATAGGACTCGCCTAGGTCAAGCTACCCATTCATGCCCCCCTTTATAGTACGGCCAAAAGAGAAAAACGAAGATCCTAACGACTATTCCGAATGTGTCTCAACACTTCGTCATCCGGAACTAACCGTCCTTAATCTTGACGTCACTCTTTTGAAAAACCGAAACGATTTCCATCAAGGGACACGAAGCCACAGTGCTCAAAGCAGTTATCACCTCCATGACCTAACTTACCAAAGTTTCTGCAAAACACACGTTAGTCATGGTAATAAAGTGTTGTCATTAATTACCGAAACCAAACCTTGGGGCCTAGATGCTTTCAATCTCCCCCTTTTTGGTGATTGATGACAACACTAAGTTTCAATGGATTAGAGTGAAGGTTTTCGAGCATGCTTGATTCACATAAGCAATAGACAATAAGCATAAAGGGTTAGGAATTGCTTATGTGCTCCAAGCCAAAAGAGTGTACTTCATAAGATAAGACAAAAAGCGTTAGTACACAAAAAGATATAGCTCATAAGTAATCGGAGTAAGGCACGGAAGCACAACCTTAGAGCTATAGCTAAAACGGTGACATATATTAACCACAGTGACGAATAAGACATTAAGACTCAAAGTTTTACGACTCAACGACAATGTCACGCGAATGCAGTGCTGAAAATAAACATGATATGCATGAATGTAGCACACGAAAAACGAAAAAACACTAACAAACTCCCCCTGAAACTACTCTCTCTCCCCCTTTGGCATCAAGCGCCAAAAACTAATCTAGTCTGACGGGGGGACAGACGGAGTCGTGTCGGGTGCCGAGGTGCGCGGAGTGATCACGAAGTGAAGCGAATCCTCGGAGTCCGAGCTATCTGGCTGACCCTCTGAAGAAGCTCGTGGCTGCGTAGCGGTCTGGGTCTGAGCAGGATCAGGCACTGACTGTGAAGTAACAAGTAGATCTGTCTGGGTGACCTGAGCCTGAAGTGCGCCAGTAGCTGGGGGATCTGTCGAGGCAACTGAAGAAGGGATGGTCTCTGTAGTCCCGGTCCCTGTCGCTGGTGGAACGACTGCCTCTGAAGCTGACAACCCTGACGAAGTGTGAAACGTAGTCGTATGTGAGGGTGTCGGCTGACCAGTCAACTCGCTGTAAGTGGCACTAAAGTCACCGATAGGTGTGCCTGTCAGGATATGCGGGCGAGTTTGGTCTGACGGTGTGAACCCCGTATGGATAGGTGTGAAGCTCGGGGACTGAAACGACTGGGGAACCTGCTGCTGTGGAGATGTAAACTGTATGCTCGGCTGTGTCTGACTAGAAGGACCGCTGGAATGCAAAGCCGGAGTCATGATGGATGCAGGCGGAGGAACCCCAACTGTAATGAGATGCCGCAGAAGGTCCATGTACTGTTGCTGGCTCTGTCGCTGCATCTCAACCTGCTGCCTCTGAATCTCTAGCTGCTGTCTCTGGAACTCGTCCTGGCGAGCCTGTATCTGTGCTAGTGCGGCAGCTGTATCCTGAGCCTGGCGCTGTATCTGGTGCTGCTGCTGCTCCTGAGCCTGGGTCAGCCTCTCAAGTATAGCCACCATGGCTGGGTCTGAGCGGGAGGCTGAGCCAGATCCACCGGCCTCGTGGTCGTGAGACCGAGGAGACCGGTACCTGGGGATGGGCTGATAATCCTCATCGGTGCTGTCAGAAGTAACATCCTCAGGTATCTCAGCAGGCTGAGTCTCAAGGTCTGCAAGCTCTGCCTCGGCAAGCTCGTCAACTCTAGCGTCCTGCTCAGCTGCTGTCTCAGGAACCTCAGGGCGCTCACGCTGTCCTGGTGCTGGAGCCTGCTCTCTGGTAACTGAAGCCCATAGCTGTCTGATGTCATAATCAGGGAATGCAGTAGTAGTGTTGGCAATCTCTGCCCTGATCTCTGGTGGCATCTGGATAGCAGATCTGATAATGTAGCAAATCCAGTGGGCATAAGGAAGCTGACGGTTACCCTTGAAGCCCTCAGCAATGGTATCCTCCATCTCACTCAGGATGAGATCCCAAATATCAAACTGTCGCTGTGTAAGGAGGTGGTATACAACCCAAAGCTGCATCCTCGTCAGTCCCTCTCTGTAACCAAGTCTGGGCAGTAGAGTGCGTCTGAGTATAGCATCCAGAACTCGGGCTAGAGGTGTCAGGCTGGCAGGTGTACGAGGTGACCCTTCGCCAAAAGGCTCGCGAAAACAGGGTCGGACCAGGTCGGTGGGTGGCACTGAACCGCCGTGAGGGCGTCTGGGAGGAGTGGTCTGGCCATAGCACAGCTGGTGGATCCTCGTGTCAGAAGCAGGTAGTCTGAGGAGCTCACGGGCTCTGGAGCTGTAGAGTCTGTGGTCGCGGCCTCTGAATGCGAAGTGAATGAACTCATGGGCAGGATCAATCCACAAAGAAGCATAGAACTCCCTGACCCATGTGCCGCAGTAAGCACCTGTCCGTCCAAGCAGATCTGACAATCCAGGCAAATAGGACAGGTAAGGACGGATCTGCTCTCCCACAACATCAACCAATGCCTCTAGGCGACATACCCTCTGAGGTCTGAAAGCTATGCCACTGTCGACTAGAGCCCTGTAGAAATCCTCCTGGAGTGGTGTATAGAAACCCTCTGAAGCTCTGGGATCTCTGACAGGTGGAAACCATCGGCTGACCTCCACGAACCTCAAGTTCTTCACCTGACGTGAAGAAGCACCTCTCAGGTCCAAGTGCACGACTGGGGGTGACCCTCTGACCCTGGGAGGAGGTCGTGCTCCACGACGCGGGCCCTCTGCCCTGGGTGTCACCTGTGAACGAGCACGAGTGGAGCGGCGACGTGGTGGAGACTGAGCTGCCTGCTCCTCTGTATCCTCAGTGGCCTGTGGACCCTCAGCAGTCTGGGTAGCCTCAGTAGTGGGTGCAGTCTCTGTAGCCTGTGTCTGCTCTGAGGGAGGATCAACTGACATCTGCTCTGTCGGTGCTGTAGTCTCAGTGCTCTCAGTGGCCTCAGTACCGAGCTGTCGACCTTCAAGATGAAAGCGACGCTCGCCTATGTGTAATCCACTGCGTCTGCCACCTCTCTCTGCCTGCTCTGCGGCGTCTGCCACAGCCTGAGCGACCTCTGCATCTGAAAGAGTCTTCCTCTTCTTCTTGACTGCCATCATCTTGACGCGCTTACCACGCGCAATCTCATCACGACGGGGAGGACTGTTGTCCCCGTCACCTGGACCACCACCGGCGTTCTTGCAACGCACCATGCTGACTGACTGCAAGCCTTTGTGAGATGATGAACTGACACTCGAGAGGCTTGGCCTCAATCCGTATCCGCAGGCTTGGCCTCGGATTTAGCAAACAGATCAGACCTGGCACACCGACTGACTCGCTGCACGTATGGAATAGGGAGATATACAATAAGCATATATATCTAAAGATGCGAAACCCTGGATAGCAAGCACGTAAGATACGAAAGGAATCGACGCTAAGCTACCTCGGATCGACGAGACGACGGTGAAGGGACGAGATGATCTAGTTCGCGAGAACTCCCGAGATTCGGCGATCGAGCACTGAAACGACCAATCGAGATTATCAAGGAATTGATTTGGTCAACGGCAAACCCTAACAAGTGAATGAAAGGAATTGAATTGAAACGAAATCGAAAACGAAACCTCGCCAATACCTCAAGATAGGGTCACCAAACCCTAGGTTAGGGTTTAGGGTTAAACCCTAGAATCGATGGCTCGGCCGAAGGAAGGAATTGAGGTGCCCGGCGCTAGGGAGTTGAAGAGGCGCTGGAGAAGAGACACGGTGGGCTGGAGTTCGCCGGCGGCGAGCAGGAGCGGCGGCGCACGGAGGAGGCGCAGGCGCGGGCTCAAGCGGGCGCTGCGCGAGGAGGCGTGCGGGCAGAGCGCGGCGCGGCTGGTGGTGCGGGATCTGCTGGAGAGGAGGAAGAAGGGCGATGCGGCTCCGGCGGCGAGGGAGTATTACGGCGAGTCGGCGACCGGAGAGGCAAAGGCGGCGGCGGATTCGTCGAGCAGATTGAAGAAGAAAGAAAAAACGAAACGGTACGGTTTTAAGAGGCGAGATCCGCTCGGTATAGAAGCACCGGACGCGGTGGTGAAAATCACCGGACGCGGTGGTGCAGCGTCCGGTGACACTCCAGTAAGCTCCTGGAGTCACCGGACGCGTCCGGTGTGAACAGACCGGACGCGATCAGAGTCCGATGCCAGAGTGCTCGGGATTTCATAGCGGAGCACCGGACGCGGTGGTGGTAGCCGGGACCGGACGCGGTGGTGGTCAGAGGCGCGTCCGGTGCAGCGTCCGGTGCCTAGATCTGGACTTGTTCTTCTGGAAAACCGGACGCGCAGGTGGACACCGGGACCGGACGCGGTGGTGAAGCAGCACTGCGTCCGGTGCAGCGTCCTGTCGCGGTTTTTCGCCTTTCTTCGTTCCGAACTTCGACGCGACTTCTCCCAATCAAGTTCCAATTCAAAGAGACACAAATAAACACCAATTGGAACCCGATATGAGTGACCTCACTCAAACCCTCAAATTTTTCAAAATATTTTGCCTTAGGCTAGTATTGTTTTTACGAAAATAGGCAATAAACACCCGAGGAGCAACGTATGGCCATGCAATAGAGTTTTTGGACCTTTGGGAGCGTCAAATGCTCTCTCTATTCATGGACGAACACAGCGGTTGCTCAAAGCTAAACCGGAAAAGAACGACAAACAAACAACCATGCATATGCAATGCAATACAATAGAGTAAAGCTAGATTGCTTGTCAAGTTTGATCCACGGTTAGGCTTCTTCACTCCTCCGAAGGAGGGTTATCGTAACCGTGTTAGCCAAGCCCTAAATGCATTGCGATAAAGTAAACATGACTTATGATACAATGCAATGCAAGGGACAACACCCGCTCATTTTTTAAAGTTACTAGAATCAAGCACATTAAGTTCACTTCTTAGCCTACAAAAGGTAGCCTCGTCCAAAGGTTTAGTGAAGATATCCGCTAATTGATTTTCACTTCGTACACCTTCTAGTGATATGTCATTTTTAGCAACGTGATCTCTTAGAAAGTGATGGCGGATATCTATGTGCTTGGTGCGAGAGTGTTGTACCGGATTGTTGGCAATTTTAACGGCACTTTCATTGTCACATAAAAGTGGCACCTTTTCAAGAACAACTCCATAGTCTAGGAGGGTTTGTTTCATATATAAGATTTGTGCACAACAAGCCCCCGCGGCAATGTATTCCGCCTCGGCGGTGGACAAAGCCACACTATTTTGCTTTTTAGATGACCAAGATACTAAAGATCTCCCAAGTAAATGGCACCCTCCGGATGTGCTTTTTCTATCAATTTTGCAACCGGCATAATCCGAGTCGGAATAGCCAACTAGTTGGAATCTAGCTCCTTTGGGATACCATAAACCAATACTTGGGGTGTGCTTAAGATATCTTAGGATTCTTTTTACGGCACTTAAGTGAGGTTCTTTAGGGCACGCTTGAAAGCGAGCACACAGGCACACACTAAACATGATATCGGGCCTAGATGCGGTAAGATACAACAAGCTACCAATCATAGAACGGTAGAGAGTTTGATCAACCGGTTTACCTCCCTCATCTAGGTCGAGATGTCCATTTGATGGCATTGGGGTCTTGATTGGCTTGCATTCTTCCATCTTGAATCTTTTGAGAAGATCCTTGGTATACTTTTCTTGAGAGATGAAAATCCCTTCTCTCATTTGCTTGACTTGAAAACCAAGGAAGAATGTGAGCTCACCAATCATTGACATCTCGAACTCCTTCGACATCAATTCACCAAACTCCTTGCAATAATCTTCATTTGTTGACCCGAAGATGATATCATCAACATACACTTGACAAATGAAGATCTCCCCATTAAGCTTCTTGGTGAATAGTGTGGTGTCGACCTTCCCGATGGTGAAGCCCTTCTCAATGAGGAAGTCCCGGAGGCGCTCATACCACGCTCTAGGGGCTTGCTTGAGCCCATATAGCGCCTTGGACAACCTATAAACATGATTAGGATATCTAGGGTCTTCAAACCCGGGAGGTTGATTGACATAGACTAGTTCATTTATAAAGCCATTTAAGAATGCACTTTTCACATCCATTTGATATAATTTCATATCATGATGTGATGCATATGCAAGAAGGATACGAATGGCTTCAAGTCTTGCTACGGGTGCAAAGGTCTCTCCAAAATCAAGGCCTTCAACTTGAGAGAACCCCTTTGCAACTAGTCTTGCCTTGTTCCTCACTACTATGCCTTGGTCATCTTGCTTGTTTCGGAACACCCACTTGGTTCCAATGACTCTTGCACCTTTAGGATGCTCTTCAAGTGTCCAAACTTCATTGCGGGTGAAGTTGTTCAATTCTTCATGCATGGCATTCACCCAATCCGGATCTTGAAGAGCTTCTTCTACATTCTTAGGTTCAACACAAGAGACAAAAGAGTGATGTTCAACGAAAGAAGCTAGCTTTTGAGATCGAGTCATTACTCCCTTTGTAGGACTCCCTATGATGAGTTCTTGTGGATGAGCTTGAAGTAGAGGTGAGTTTCTTCTATCAACCACTTGAGGAGGTGGATGGGGAGCATCAACATCTTGTGCTTGTGCCTCGGCTTGTTCATGAGAGACATAAGTATCTTCATTTTCAACTCTCTCATTCTTGTCATCATCTTGAGGCACACGTGATGAAGATGGTGGATCAATGATTTGCACATCGTCTTCATCATCTTTTGGCTTGATGTCTCCCACCGGCATGTTCTTCATGGCCTCCCTCAATGGTTCATCACCTACATCATCACAATTCTCAATTGCTCCTTGGGAGCCGTTAGATTCATCAAATTCCACATCATATGTTTCTTCAACCAACCCGGTGGTATGGTTAAATACTCTATATGCTTTGGACTTTGATGAGTAACCAACAAGAAAACCAATATCACAACGTCTTTGAAACTTCCCTAGGTGTTGACGCTTCTTGTAGATGTAGCATTTGCAACCAAACACCCGGAAGAATGAGACGTCCGGCTTCTTCCCATTAAGCAACTCATAGGGGGTCTTGCCAAGAAACTTTTGGAGGAAAAGGCGATTTGAAGCATAGCATGCGGTGTTGATTGCCTCGGCCCAAAACTTCTCGGGAGTGTTGTACTCATCTAGCATTGTTCTTGCAAGGGTGATCAAGGTCCGGTTCTTTCTCTCAACTACACCATTTTGTTGAGGAGTGTAGGTTGAAGAAACTTCATGCTTGATTCCAATTTCATCACAATAAGCTTCTATGTTGGTGTTGTCAAACTCTTTGCCATTGTCACTTCTAATCTTCTTTATCTTGACTTCAAATTCATTTTGAGCTCTCTTTGCAAACTTCTTGAAGCAACTTGCCACTTCGGATTTGTCATGAAGGAAGAAGGTCCATGTGTATCTTGAGTAGTCATCCACTATCACAAGACAATAGAGATTACCACCCAAACTCTTGTATGTTGTAGGCCCAAACAAATCCATGTGTAGAAGTTCTAGCACTCTTGAGGTTGACATGAAAGCCTTGGTAGGATGAGTGTTTGCAACTTGTTTGCCGGCTTGACATGCACTACAAGGTTTGTCCTTTTCAAACTTCACATCCTTCAATCCTCTTACTAGTTCTTTCTTCAATAGCTTGTTGAGAGTGCTCATTCCAACATGTGCAAGCCTCCTATGCCAAAGCCAACCAAGTGAGGTCTTGGTGAACAAACATGTCATCAAATTTGCATCTTCGGAGGTGAAGTCAACAAGATAAAGATTGTTATATCTAAAGCCCTTGAATATCACTTGCTTGTCATCTATCTTTGAAACTTCAACTTCATTTGGTGTGAACAAGCATTGGAAGCCAAGGTCACAAAGTTGCCCAACGGATAACAAGTTGAAACTCAATGAAGCAACATAGAGCACATTTGAGAGTGAGTGATCATTTGATATTGCAATCTTGCCTATACCCTTGACTTTGCTCTTTGAATTATCTCCAAATGTGATCTTCTCTTGACATATCCCATTCTCTTCAATTGAGGTGAACATACGAGGATCACCGGTCATATGTTGAGTGCAACCACTATCAATAACCCAATGAGATCCACCGGTCTTGTAGTTCACCTACACACAAGAGATCAAGCTTTTTGTTTAGGGACCCAAACTTGAGAGGGGCCCTTGACTTTCTCAACTAGTGACTTGGCAACCCATATTTTCTTTGGCCTATTCTTGTTTGGGGGACCCAAAAACATGACTTTCATCTTTCCATTTGAATCTTTTCTTAGCATGTAATGAGCATTGAAGGCAAAAGGTCTAGCATGCTTGGGCAAGGGTTGTGATGGTGGAGTTTTGCATTCATGAGCAAAATGACCTTCTTGACCACACTCAACACATCTCTTTGGCTTGGGCTTTGATTTGCTTTGTTGTTGAGATTTTGCTTTCTTCTCTTGATTTGCCAAGTACCCAATACCACTTCTATCCATCTTCATCACGGTGTTCATGAGGAGCTCACTTTGCAAATATTGGCCTCTTGTGAACTTGCTTAGGCCGGTCTTGAGATGCTCTTTTTCTTGCTTGAGCTTCTTGTTCTCTTCAATGAGTGACTCATTTGTTGTTTGCTTCTCAAGAGCCATTAAACCTTTGAGCTTCTTGTTCTCATTTGCAAGCTTCTCATTCTCACACTTGATCTTGGCATAATCATCATGGTTGCATGACTCAACCACACTCTTGCCTTTGCTACTAGAACCTTGCTCAATGCTTTCAATGATCAAATCATCACATGATGTAGCTATATCACACTTAACAACATGGTTAGTAGCATCATGTGTTTCAAGAGCAAGTTCATTTGCAACCACAAGACTATCATAGTCAATTTTTAATGTGGTGTACTTGTCTTTTAGAGAGCTATGTCTAGTGATGAGCTCATCATGCTTCTTCTCAAGTTTATCATGTTGATCTTTAAGCTCTTTGTTAGAAGTTTTGAGCTCCTTGAGAGTGGAAGACATAATTTCATTTTGATCTCTAAGCTCACCACTAGTCTTTTGAGCATTTTCAAGCTTGGATGAGAGTGATTCATTTTCATTTTGAAGGTCATCATTTTCACTTCTTGTCCTTCTTATGATTTTAGTGTATTTGTTTAGCAATTTTACAAGTTCATCATAAGAAGGTGCATCAAATTCATCATCACTATCACTATCATCATCATCATCACTATCATGATTTTGTACCTTACGTTCACCCTTGGCCATAAGGCATAGGTGAGTAGTGGACGATGATGGTGAAGAGGGCGGTGAAGGTGGTGGTGAAGATGTTGGTGAAGATGATGGCCCCATCACAAATGCGGCAACCTTCTCTTTCTCATCATCGCTCTCATCTTCGGAGGAGCCACAAGATGATTCAATGTCGGTGAGCCAATCACCAACAATATAAGCCTTTCCACCCTTCTTCTTCTTGTAGAACTCCTTCTTCTTGCCATCCTTCTTCTTGTATGGCTTGTTCTTCTTCTTCTCATCTTCTTCATCACTTGAATCATTCTTCTTGCCCTTGTTCTTGTTCTTGAACTTGTCTTTTGGTGGTCTAGGGCATTGATGAGCTAGGTGGCCAAGTTCACCACAATTGTAGCAATCCATCTCCGAGATGGGCTTTCTCTTGCTACTTGTGAAAAAATTTCTTTTTCTTGCCATCGAACTTGATGCCACTCTTGTTAAGCTTCTTTAGCATCTTGGTGGTCTTCCTCACCATGAGTGCAAGTGATTCATCATCGACATCACTTTCACTTGAGCTTTCTTGCACGATCATGGCTTGGCCCTTCTTCTTCTTCTTGTCATGGCTAGCTTTGAAGGCCAAGTCTTTCTTCTTGGAAGATGATGAGCCCTCTTCCGGAGTGATGTGCATGTACATCTCATGCGCATTGATCTTCCCCAATACTTGAGTCGGTGTTGCGGTGGAGAGATCACTTTGATGAAGCACGGTGACAATGTGACCATACTTCTCAACGGGAAGCACACTCAAGATCCGCCTTGCAACATCCGATTGACTCATTTGAGTGAGTCCAAGAGCATTGAGGTCCTCTACAAGAACATTTAAGCGAGTGTACATCTCATTAGCACTTTCTTTGGGAAGCATCTCAAAAGAATTAATTTTCTTTAAAGCAATATGATAGCGTTCCTCACGCTCACTCTTAGTTCCCTCATGGAGAGCACAAAGATTTTCCCACAAATCATGAGCGTTCTTTGCATTTCGCACACGATTGAAGATATCTTTGCCTAAGCCCCGGTAGAGTGCATTTTTGGCCTTTGCATTCCACCGGTCGTACTTCTCCTCGTCACCCGTGGGGTTTGCGGGATCCTTGATAGCGGGAAGCCCTTCGGTTGCGGCTCTAAGACACCCAACATCTATGGCTTCGAGATACGCCTCCATCCGGATTTTCCAATATGGAAAATCATCCCCCTCAAAGGTGGGAGGTGGTCCTTCCCCGTTAGACATCTTGCTCTAGGCGGGTAAAGCCTAAATTAGGAACAACACCGCTCCGATACCAATTGAAAGGATCAAGATGCCCAAGAGGGGGGGTGAATTGGGCTTTTCTAAAAATTAATTGCAAGAATTAAATCCTATAAGCCGGAATTCACCCCTAGTGCCTACTTGTGTTCCTAGAGAGTCTACCGTTAAAAAGTTTTGCACCCTAGTTTCCAATCCTAGTCTAGCATGGCAATTCTAGGAATGTAAAACAAGCAATGAAAGTAAATACGAGAAAGTAATTGCTTGAATGTAAAGGGGCAAGGAACACGGCGATGTTTTTCCGAGGTATCGGAGAGTCGCCACTCCCCACTAGTCCTCGTTGGAGCACCCGCGCAAGGGTGTCGCTCCCCCTTGATCCGCGCAAGGATCAAGTGCTCTCTACGGGTTGATTCTTCGACACTCCGTCGCGGCGAATCACCCAAAACCGCTCACAACTTGAGTTGGGTCATCCACAAGCTCCGCCGGATGATCACCAAACTCCCAATCACCACCAAGCCGTCTAGGTGATGGCGATCACCAAGAGTAACAAGCTAGAACTCTCACTTGACCACAACGAGCCCAAATGAGGAGATGGATGCACACTTGCTACTCTCGAATCACTAGTGAGGAATCACAAACTTTGATTCTCAAACCTCTATCCTCACTAGAGCTCTTGCACTCCCTTGCACTCTAAAGGGTTTTCTCAGATGTTTGAATGAGCAAGAGGCCTCTAAAAGAGGTGGAGGGGGTTGTATTTATACACCCTTCAAAGAAAACGAACCGTTATTTCTGACACGGGGTCACCGGACGCGCCGGTGCTACGCACCGGACGCGCCGGTCCCCCGTAACGGTCAAAACCCGTTTTTGAAATCGAACCACCGGACGCACCGGTCAGGTAGCACCGGACGCGTCCAACGTGCAAAGGAGCTTACTGGAGTCACACCGGACGCGAGGCCGCGTCCGATGCCTGAAGACCGGACGCGTCCGGTCCTCTCTGGACCTTACTGGACTCGCACCGGACTCGCCGATCAAGTCCAGTATCGCGTCCGACGGGCGTTCTCTCTTGATGACACGTGTCGGTCGCTGACCACTGCGTCCGGTCCTCGCGAGGACCGCGTCCGGTGATCAGCCCGAAACCTAGCGCGGTTAAGTACACACCGGACGCGTCCGGTGTTCCCGAAGGCCGCGTCCGGTGACTGGAAAACAGCCCGAAACTCGTCGAAACGCGTCGCAACTTCAACCAAGTTGCTTCTAACTGAACCTTGAGCTAATCTAGAGTTGCCTAGCGCCAAGTTTAACAAGTGTGCACCACACCTAAACATAGGACTCGCCTAGGTCAAGCTACCCATTCATGCCCCCCTTTATAGTACGGCCAAAAGAGAAAAACGAAGATCCTAACGACTATTCCGAATGTGTCTCAACACTTCGTCATCCGGAACTAACCGTCCTTAATCTTGACGTCACTCTTTTGAAAAACCGAAACGATTTCCATCAAGGGACACGAAGCCACAGTGCTCAAAGCAGTTATCACCTCCATGACCTAACTTACCAAAGTTTCTGCAAAACACACGTTAGTCATGGTAATAAAGTGTTGTCATTAATTACCGAAACCAAACCTTGGGGCCTAGATGCTTTCAATCTCTATTTTTTCCAA
>CM039600.1:12388204-12460299 GCA_022457205.1 Saccharum spontaneum
ACAAGGATAAAAAAGATGCAACTACAAAAATTGGCACCTACAACTGAGGTGGGATGTGGTCTACAGAAATATAGCATGTTCTCTCAAAAGCGTGCAAAAACTTTGACAATTTTTTTTCTTTATTTTCTTGATTTTTTGGCTATTTTGTTGAAACCAAATAGGGCAAAGCCAAGGTGGTGAAACAATCTGTTGTTGAGCGTGGGTAACAGTTGCAAGATGAACCTGTGCTGACAGAAGAATATGTGGAGCTATGGGTAGCACACAATATGACAGCAACGATTAGAATTAACGAATGCAGATTAGCGATTGTTCAATCCGGATCCAAAGTACAAATCACAGGTGATGGCTAAGACGTGTCGAGACGTAGCGCAACAAGGTGAAAACATAGGACAACGGAAAGAACTCCCAGAACAAGCAGATAGTCCAAATTTTTCTTTTTTTCTGAATTTTTCCTAGAATTTTCCAAAAGGCACTAGTAGGAATCATTTTTTTTATTTTTTCACTATTTTTTAGTATTTTTCTCTGAACAAGGATAAAAATAGATGCAACCACAAAAATTGGCACCTACAACTGAGGTGGGATGTGGTCTACAAAAATATAGCACGTTCTCTGAAAAGCGTGCAAAAATATTGACAATTTTTTCTTTACTTTCCTGATTTTTTCGGCAATTTTGATGAAACCAAACAGGGCAAAGCCAAAGTCGTTAAACAATCTGTTGTTGAGCATGGGTAACAGTTGTAAGATGAACCTGTGCTGACAGAAGAATATGTGGAGCAATGGGTAGGCACACAATATGACAGCAAGGATTAGCAATTAACGAATGCAGATTAACGAATGTTTAATCCGGATCCAATTACAAATCACAGGTGCTAGCTAAGACGTGTCGAGACGTAGCGCAGCGACGTGAAAACAAAGGACGATGGAAAGAACTCACAGAACAAGCAGATAGTCTGGATTTTTCCTTTTTTCTGAATTTTCCTCGGAATTTTCCAAAAGGCACTAGTAGGAATCATTTTTTTTCCCACTTTTTTTTGTATTTTTCTCTGAACAAGGATAAAAAAGATGCAACCACAAAAATTAGCACCTACAACTGAGGTGGGATGTGGTCTATAGAAATACAGCACGTTCTCTGAAAAGCGTGCAAAAACTTTGACAATTTTTTTTCTTGATTTTACTGATTTTTTTTGGCAATTTTGATGAAACCAAACAAGGCAAAGCCAAAGTGGTGAAACAATCTGTTGTTGAGCGTCGGTAACAGTTGCAAGATGAACCCGTGCTGACAGAAGAATATGTGGTGCTATGGGTAGGCACACAATATGACATCAAGGATTAGCAATTAATGAATGAAGATTAGCGATTGTTCAATCCGGATCCAAAGTACAAATCACGGGTGCTGGCTAAGACGTGTCGAGACGTAGCACAACAAGGTGAAAACAAAGGACGATGGAAAGAACTCACAAAACAAGCAGATAGTCCAGATTTTTCCTTTTTCCTGAATTTTTCCCGGAATTTTCCAAAAGGCAGTAGTAGGAATCAAATTTTTTTATTTTTTCACTATTTTTTTATATTTTTCTCTGAACATGGATAAAAAAGACGCAACCACAAAAATTGACACCTACAACTAAGATGGGATGTGGTCTACAGAAATACAGCACGTTCTCTGAAAAGCGTGCAAAAACTTTGACAATTTTTTTCTTTATTTTCCTGAATTTTTTGGCAATTTTGATGAAACCAAACAGGGCAAAGCCAAAGTGGTGAAACAATCTGTTGTTGAGCGTCGGTAACAGTTGCAAGATGAACCTGTGCTGACAGAAGAATATGTGGAGCTATGGGTAGGCACACAATATGACATCAAGGATTAGCAATTAATGAATGCAGATTAGCGATTGTTCAATCCGGATCCAAAGTACAAATCACGGGTGCTGGCTAAGACGTGTCGAGACGTAGCACAACAAGGTGAAAACAAAGGACGATGGAAAGAACTCACAGAACAAGCAGATAGTCCAGATTTTTCCTTTTTCCTGAATTTTTCCCAAAATTTTCCAAAAGGCAGTAGCAGGAATCAAATTTTTTTAATTTTTCACTATTTTTTTATATTTTTCTCTGAACAAGGATAAAAAAGACACAACCACAAAAATTGACACCTACAACTGAGACGGGATGTGGTCTACAGAAATACAGCACATTCTCTGAAAAGCGTGCAAAAACTTTGACAATTTTTTTTCTTTATTTTCCTGAATTTTTTTTGGCAATTTTGATGAAACCAAACAGCGCAAAGCCAAAGTGGTGAAACAATCTGTTGTTGAGCGTGGGTAACAGTTGTAAGATGAACCTGTGCTGACAGAAGAATATGTGGAGCTATGGGTAGGCACACAATATGACAACAAGGATTAACAATTAACGAATGCAGATTAGCGATTGTTCAATCCGGATCAAAAGTACAAATCACAGGTGCTGGCTAAGATGTGTCGAGACGTAGCGCAGCAAGGTGAAAACCAAGGACGATGGAAAGAACTCACAGAACAAGCACATAGTCCGGATTTTTCCTTTTTACTGAATTTTTCCCAGAATTTTCCAAAAGTCACTAGTAGGAATCAAAATTTTTTTATTTTTTCACTATTTTTTTATATTTTTCTCTGAACAAGGATAAAAAAAGACGCAACCACAAAAATTGACACCTACAACTGAGGTGTTTGTGGTCTACAAAAATACAGCACGTTCTCTGAAAAAGCGTGCAGAAACTTTGACAATTTTTTTTCTTTATTTTCCTGAATTTTTTTGGCAATTTTGATGAAACCAAACAGGGCAAAGCCAAAGTGGTGAAAAAATCTGTTGTAGAGCGTGGGTAACAGTTGTAAGATAAACTTGTGCTGACAGAAGAATATGTGGAGCTATGGGTAGGCACACAATATGATAGCAAGGATTAGCAATTAACGAATGCATATTAGGGATTGTTCAATCCAGATCTAAAGTACAAATCACAGGTGCTGGCTAAGACGTGTCGAGACATAGCGCAACAAGGTTAAAACAAAGGACGATGGAAAGAACTCACAGAACAAGCAGATAGTCCAGATTTTTCCTTTTTCCTGAATTTTTCCCGGAATTTTCCAAAAGCCACTAGTAGGAATCAAATTTTTTTTATTTTTTCGCTATTTTTTTTATATTTTTCTCTGAACAAGGATAAAAAAAAGATGCAACCACAAAAATTGACACCTACAACTGAGGTGGGATGTGGTCTACATAAATACAACACATTCTCTAAAAAGCTTGCAAAAACATTGACAATTTTTTTCTTTATTTTCCTGAATTTTTTTGGCAATTTTGATGAAACCAAACAGGGCAAAGCCAAAGTGGTGAAACAATCTGTTGTTGAGCATGGGTAACAATTGTAAGATGAACCTGTGCTGACTGAAGAATATGTGGAGCTATGGGTAGGCACACAATATGACAGCAAGGATTAGCAATTAACGAATGCAGATTAGCGATTGTTCAATCCGGATCTAAAGTACAAATCACAGGTGCTGGCTAAGACGTGTCGACACGTAGCGCAGCAAGGTGAAAACAAAGGACGATGGAAAGAACTCACAAAACAAGCATATAGTCCAGATTTTTCCTTTTTCCTGAATTTTCCTCGGAATTTTCCAAAAGGCACCAGTAGGAATCAATTTTTTTTTCACATTTTTTTTGTATTTTCCTCTGAACAAGGATAAAAATAGATGCAACCACAAAAATGGGCACCTACAACTAAGGTGGGATGTGGTCTACAGAAATACAGCATGTTCTCAGAAAAGCGTGCAAAAATTTTGACAATTTTTTTCTTTATTTTCCTGAATTTTTTTGGCAATTTTGATGAAACCAAACAGGGCAAAGCCAAAGTGGTGAAACAATCTGTTGTTGAGCATCGGTAACAGTTGCAAGATGATCCTGTGCTGACAGAAGAATCTGTGGAGCTATGGGTAGGGACACAATATGACAGCAAGGATTAGCAATTAACAAATGTAGATTAGCGATTGTTCAATCCCGATCCAAAGTACAAATCAAGGGTGCTGGCTAAGACGTGTCAAGACGTAGCGCAACAAGGTGAAAACAAAGGACGATGGAAAGAACTCACGGGACAAGCAGATAGTCCAAATTTGTCCTTTTTCCTAAATTTTTCCCGAAATTTTCCAAAAGGCACTAGTAGGAGTCAATTTTTTTTTATTTTTTCAATATTTTTTTATATTTTTCTCTGAACAAGGATAAAAAAAGATGCAACCACAAAAATTGGCACCTACAACTGAGATGGGATGTGGTCTACAGAAATACAGCATGTTCTCTGAAAAGCGTGCAAAAACTTTGACAATTTTTTTCTTTATTTTTCTGATTTTTTTGGCAATTTTGATGAAACCAAACAAGGCAAAGCCAAAGTGGTGAAACAATCTGTTGTTGAGCGTCGGTAACAGTTGCAAGATGAACCCGTGCTGACAGAAGAATATGTGGTGCTATGGGTAGGCACACAATATGACAGCAAGGATTAGCAATTAACGAATGCAGATTAGCGATTGTTCAATCCGGATCTAACGTACAAATCACATGTGATGGCTAAGACGTGTCGAGATGTAGCGCAGCAAGGTGAAAACAAAGGACGATGGAAAGAACTCACAAAACAAGCAGATAGTCCGGATTTTTCCTTTTCCCTGAATTTTCCTCGGAATTTTCCAAAAGGCACTAGTAGGAATCATTTTTTTTTCACTTTTTTTGTATTTTCCTCTGAACAAGGATAAAAATAGATGCAACCACAAAAATGGGCACCTACAACTGAGGTGGGATGTGGTCTACAGAAATACAGCATGTTCTCAGAAAAGCGTGCAAAAATTTTGATAATTTTTTTCTTTATTTTCCTGAATTTTTTTGGCAATTTTGATGAAACCAAACAGGGCAAAGCCAAAGTGGTGAAACAATCTGTTGTTGTGCATCGGTAACAGTTGCAAGATGATCCTGTGCTGACAGAAGAATCTGTGGAGCTATGGGTAGGGACACAATATGACAGCAAGGATTAGCAATTAACAAATGCAGATTAGCGATTGTTCAATCCAGATCCAAAGTACAAATAAAGGGTGCTGGCTAAGACGTGTCAAGACGTAGCGCAACAAGGTGAAAACAAAGGACGATGGAAAGAACTCACGGGACAAGCAGATAGTCCAGATTTTTCATTTTTCCTAAATTTTTCCTGAAATTTTCCAAAAGGCACTAGTAGGAGTCAAAATTTTTTATTTTTTCAACATTTTTTTTATATTTTTCACTGAACAAGGATAAAAAAAGATGCAACCACAAAAATTGGCACCTACAACTGAGGTGGGATGTGGTCTACAGAAATACAGCACGTTCTCTGAAAAGCGTGCAAAAACTTTGACAATTTTTTTCGTTATTTTTCTGATTTTTTTTGGCAATTTTGATGAAACTAAACAGGGCAAAGCCAAAGTGGTGAAACAATCTGTTGTTGAGCGTGGGTAACAGTTGCAAGATGAACCTGTGCTGACAGAAGAATATGTGGAGCTGTGGGTACGCACACAATATGATAGCAAGGATTTGCAATTAACGAATGCATATTAGCGATTGTTCAATCCGGATCCAAAGTACAAATCACAGGTGCTGGCTAAGACGTGTCGAGACGTAGCGCAGCAAGGTGAAAACAAAGGACAATAGAAAGAACTTAAAGAACAAGCAGAGAGTCCGGATTTTTCTTTTTCCTGAATTTTCCCCAAAATTTTCCAAAAGGCACTTGTAGGAATCAAATTTTTTTATTTTGTCACTTTTTTTGTATTTTTCTCTGAACAAGGATCAAAAAAGATGCAACCACAAAAATTGGCAACTACAACTGAGGTGGGATATGGTCTATAGAAATACAGCACGTTCTCTGAAAATCGTGCAACAACTTTGGCAATTTTTTTTCTTTATTTTCATAAATTTTTTTGGCAATTTTGATGAAACCAAACAGAGCAAAGCCAAAGTGGTGGAACAATCTGTTGTTGAGTGTCGGTAACAGTTGCAAGATGAACCTGTGCTGACAGAAGATCATGTGGAGCTGTGGTTAGGCACACAATATGACAGCAAGGATTAGCAATTAATGAATGCACATTAGCGATTGTTCAATCCGGATCCAAAGTACAAATCACAGGTGCTGACTAAGACGTGTCGAGACGTAGCGCAACAAGGTGAAAACATAGGACGATGGAAAGAACTCACAGAACAAGCAGATAGTCCAGATTTATCCTTTTTCCTGAATTTTTTCTGGAATTTTCCAAAAGGCACTAGTAGAAATCAATTTTTTTTATTTTTTCACTATTTTTTTGTATTTTTCTCTGAACAAGGATCAAAAAAGATGCAACCACAAAAATTGGCACCTACAACTAAGGTGGGATGTGGTCTACAGAAATACAACATGTTCTCTAAAAAGCGTGCAAAAACTTTGACAATTTTTTTCTTTATTTTTCTGATTTTTTTTGGCAATTTTGATGAAAGCAAACAGGGCAAAGCCAAACTCACAGAACAATCTGTTGTTGAGCGTGGGTAATAGTTGCAAGATGAACCTGTGCTGACAGAAGAATATGTGGAGCTATGGGTAGGCACACAATATGATAGCAAGGATTTGCAATTAACGAATGCATATTAGCGATTGTTCAATCCGGATCAAAAGTACAAATCACAGGTGCTGGCTAAGACGTGTCGAGACGTAGCGCAGCAAGGTGAAAACAAAGGACGATAGAAAGAACTTAAAGAACAAGCAGATAGTCCGGATTTTTCTTTTTCCTGAATTTTCCCCAAAATTTTCCAAAAGGCACTAGTAGGAATCAAAATTTTTTATTTTTTCACTTTTATTGTATTTTTCTCTGAACTAGGATCAAAAAAGATGCAACCACAAAAATTGGCACCTACAATTGAGGTGGGATGTGGTCTACAGAAATACAGCACGTTCTCTGAAAAGCGTGCAATGACTTTGACAATTTTTTTTCTTTATTTTCATAAATTTTTTTGGCAATTTTGATGAAACCAAACAGGGCAAAGCCAAAGTGGTGAAACAATCTGTTGTTGAGCGTCGGTAACAGTTGCAAGATGAACCTGTGCTGACAGAAGATTATGTGGAGCTATGGTTAGGCACACAATATGACAGCAAGGATTAGCAATTAATGAATGCAGATTAGCGATTGTTCAATCCAGATCTAAAGTACAAATCACAGGTGCTGGCTAAGACGTTTCGAGACGTAGCGCAACAAGGTGAAAACATAGGATGATGGAAAGAACTCACAGAACAAGCAGATAGTCCAGATTTTTCCTTTTTCCTGAATTTTTTCTAGAATTTTCCAAAAGGCACTAGTAGGAATCAATTTTTTTTTTTCACTATTTTTTTGTATTTTTCTCTGAACAAGGATAAAAAAAGATGCAACCACAAAAATTGGCACCTACAACTGAGGTGGGATGTGGTCTACAGAAATACAGCACGTTCTCTGAAAAGCGTGCAAAAACTTTGATAATTTTTTTCTTTATTTTCCTGAATTTTTTTGGCAATTTTGATGAAACCAAACAGGGCAAAGCCAAAGTGGTGAAACAATCTGTTGTTGAGCGTGGGAAACAGTTGCATGATGAACCTGTGCTGACAGAAGAATATGTAGAGCTATGGGTAGGCACACAATATGACAGCAAAGATTAGCCATTAACGAATGCAGATTAGCGGTTGTTCAATCCGGATCCAAAGTACAAATCACAGGTGCTGGCTAAGACGTGTCGAGACGTAGCACAGCAAGGCGAGAACAAAGGACGATGAAAAGAACTCACAGAACAAGCAAATAGTCTGGATTTTTCCTTTTTCCTGAATTTTCCTCGAAAGTTTCCAAAAGGCACTAGTAGGAATCAATTTTTTTTTTATTTTTTCACTTTTTTTGTATTTTTCTCTGAACAAGGATAAAAAAATGCAACCACAAAAATTGGCACCTACAACTAAGGTGGGATGTGGTCTATAGAAATACAGCACGTTCTCTGAAAAGCATGCAAAAATTTTGACTATTTTTTTCTTTATTTTCCTAAATTTTTTGGCAATTTTGATGAAACCAAACAGGGCAAAGCCAAAGTGGTGAAATAATCTGTTGTTGAGCGTGGGTAACAGTTGCAAAATGAACCTGTGCTGACAGAAGAATATGTGGAGCCATGGGTAGGCACACAATATGATAGCAAGGATTTGCAATTAACGAATGCATATTAGCGATTGTTCAATCCGGATCCAAAGTACAAATCACAGGTGCTGGCTAAGACGTGTCGAGACGTAGCGCAGCAAGGTGAAAACAAAGGACGATAGAAAGAACTTAAAGAACAAGCAGAGAGTCCGGATTTTTCTTTTTCCTGAATTTTCCCCAAAATTTTCCAAAAGGCACTTGTAGGAATCAAATATTTTTATTTTGTCACTTTTTTTGTATTTTTCTCTGAACAAGGATCAAAAAAGATGCAACCACAAAAATTGGCAGCTACAACTGAGGTGGGATATGGTCTACAGAAATACAGCACGTTCTCTGAAAAGCGTGCAACAACTTTGACAATTTTTTTTCTTTATTTTCATAAATTTTTTTGGCAATTTTGATGAAACCAAACAGAGCAAAGCCAAAGTGGTGGAACAATCTGTTGTTGAGTGTCGGTAACAGTTGCAAGATGAACCTGTGCTGACAGAAGATCATGTGGAGCTGTGGTTAGGCACACAATATGACAGCAAGGATTAGCAATTAATGAATGCACATTAGCGATTGTTCAATCCGGATCCAAAGTACAAATCACAGGTGCTGACTAAGACGTGTTGAGACGTAGCGCAACAAGGTGAAAACATAGGACGATGGAAAGAACTCACAAAACAAGCAGATAGTCCAGATTTTTCCTTTTTCCTGAATTTTTTCTGGAATTTTCCAAAAGGCACTAGTAGAAATCAATTTTTTTATTTTTTCACTATTTTTTTGTATTTTTCTCTGAACAAGGATCAAAAAAGATGCAACCACAAAAATTGGCACCTACAACTGAGGTGGGATGTGGTCTACAGAAATACAACATGTTCTCTGAAAAGCGTGCAAAAACATTGACAATTTTTTCTTTATTTTTCTGATTTTTTTTGGCAATTTTGATGAAACCAAACAGGGCAAAGCCAAACTCACAGAACAATCTGTTGTTGAGCGTGGGTAATAGTTGCAAGATGAACCTGTGCTGACAGAAGAATATGTGGAGCTATGGGTAGGCACACAATATGATAGCAAGGATTTGCAATTAACGAATGCATCTTAGCGATTGTTCAATCCGGATCAAAAGTACAAATCACAGGTGCTGGCTAAGACGTGTCGAGACGTAGCGTAGCAAGGTGAAAACAAAGGACGATAGAAAGAACTTAAAGAACAAGCAGATAGTCCGGATTTTTCTTTTTCCTGAATTTTCCCCAAAATTTTCCAAAAGGCACTAGTAGGAATCAAAATTTTTTATTTTTTCACTTTTTTTGTATTTTTCTCTGAACTAGGATCAAAAAAGATGCAACCACAAAAATTGGCACCTACAATTGAGGTGGGATGTGGTCTACAGAAATACAGCACGTTCTCTGAAAAGCGTGCAACAACTTCGACAATTTTTTTCTTTATTTTCATAAATTTTTTTGGCAATTTTGATGAAACCAAACAGAGCAAAGCCAAAGTGGTGGAACAATCTGTTGTTGAGCGTCGGTAACAGTTGCAAGATGAACCTGTGCTGACAGAAGATCATGTGGAGCTGTGGTTAGGCACACAATATGACAGCAAGGATTAGCAATTAATGAATGCACATTAGCGATTGTTCAATCCGGATCCAAAGTACAAATCACAGGTGCTGACTAAGACGTGTCGAGACGTAGCGCAACAAGGTGAAAACATAGGACGATGGAAAGAACTCACAGAACAAGCAGATAGTCCAGATTTTTCCTTTTTCCCGAATTTTTTCTGGAATTTTCCAAAAGGCACTAGTAGAAATCAATTTTTTTTATTTTTTCACTATTTTTTTGTATTTTTCTCTGAACAAGGATCAAAAAAGATGCAACCACAAAAATTGGCACCTACAACTGAGGTGGGATGTGGTCTACAGAAATACAACATGTTCTCTAAAAAGCGTGCAAAAACTTTGACAATTTTTTTCTTTATTTTTCTGATTTTTTTTGGCAATTTTGATGAAAGCAAACAGGGCAAAGCCAAACTCACAGAACAATCTGTTGTTGAGCGTGGGTAATAGTTGCAAGATGAACCTGTGCTGACAGAAGAATATGTGGAGCTATGGGTAGGCACACAATATGATAGCAAGGATTTGCAATTAACGAATGCATATTAGCGATTGTTCAATCCGGATCAAAAGTACAAATCACAGGTGCTGGCTAAGACGTGTCGAGACGTAGCGCAGCAAGGTGAAAACAAAGGACGATAGAAAGAACTTAAAGAACAAGCAGATAGTCCGGATTTTTCTTTTTCCTGAATTTTCCCCAAAATTTTCCAAAAGGCACTAGTAGGAATCAAAATTTTTTATTTTTTCACTTTTATTGTATTTTTCTCTGAACTAGGATCAAAAAAGATGCAACCACAAAAATTGGCACCTACAATTGAGGTGGGATGTGGTCTACAGAAATACAGCACGTTCTCTGAAAAGCGTGCAATGACTTTGACAATTTTTTTTCTTTATTTTCATAAATTTTTTTGGCAATTTTGATGAAACCAAACAGGGCAAAGCCAAAGTGGTGAAACAATCTGTTGTTGAGCGTCGGTAACAGTTGCAAGATGAACCTGTGCTGACAGAAGATTATGTGGAGCTATGGTTAGGCACACAATATGACAGCAAGGATTAGCAATTAATGAATGCAGATTAGCGATTGTTCAATCCAGATCTAAAGTACAAATCACAGGTGCTGGCTAAGATGTGTCGAGACGTAGCGCAACAAGGTGAAAACATAGGATGATGGAAAGAACTCACAGAACAAGCAGATAGTCCAGATTTTTCCTTTTTCCTGAATTTTTTCTAGAATTTTCCAAAAGGCACTAGTAGGAATCAATTTTTTTTATTTTTTCACTATTTTTTTGTATTTTTCTCTGAACAAGGATCAAAAAAGATGCAACCACAAAAATTGGCACCTACAACTGAGGTGGGATGTGGTCTATAGAAATACAGCACGTTCTCTGAAAAGCGTGCAAAAACTTTGATAATTTTTTTCTTTATTTTCCTGAATTTTTTTGGCAATTTTGATGAAACCAAACAGGGCAAAGCCAAAGTGGTGAAACAATCTGTTGTTGAGCGTGGGAAACAGTTGCATGATGAACCTGTGCTGACAGAAGAATATGTAGAGCTATGGGTAGGCACACAATATGACAGCAAAGATTAGCCATTAACGAATGCAGATTAGCGGTTGTTCAATCCGGATCCAAAGTACAAATCACAGGTGCTGGCTAAGACGTGTCGAGACGTAGCACAGCAAGGCGAGAACAAAGGACGATGAAAAGAACTCACAGAACAAGCAAATAGTCTGGATTTTTCCTTTTTCCTGAATTTTCCTCGAAAGTTTCCAAAAGGCACTAGTAGGAATCAATTTTTTTTATTTTTTCACTTTTTTTGTATTTTTCTCTGAACAAGGATAAAAAAATGCAACCACAAAAATTGGCACCTACAACTAAGGTGGGATGTGGTCTATAGAAATACAGCACGTTCTCTGAAAAGCATGCAAAAACTTTGACAATTTTTTTTCTTTATTTTCCTAAATTTTTTGGCAATTTTGATGAAACCAAACAGGGCAAAGCCAAAGTGGTGAAATAATCTGTTGTTGAGCGTGGGTAACAGTTGCAAAATGAACCTGTGCTGACAGAAGAATATGTGGAGCCATGGGTAGGCACACAATATGATAGCAAGGATTTGCAATTAACGAATGCATATTAGCGATTGTTCAATCCGGATCCAAAGTACAAATCACAGGTGCTGGCTAAGACGTGTCGAGACGTAGCGCAGCAAGGTGAAAACAAAGGACGATAGAAAGAACTTAAAGAACAAGCAGAGAGTCCGGATTTTTCTTTTTCCTGAATTTTCCCCAAAATTTTCCAAAAGGCACTTGTAGGAATCAAATTTTTTTATTTTGTCACTTTTTTTTGTATTTTTCTCTGAACAAGGATCAAAAAAGATGCAACCACAAAAATTGGCAGCTACAACTGAGGTGGGATATGGTCTACAGAAATACAGCACGTTCTCTGAAAAGCGTGCAACAACTTTGACAATTTTTTTTCTTTATTTTCATAAATTTTTTTGGCAATTTTGATGAAACCAAACAGAGCAAAGCCAAAGTGGTGGAACAATCTGTTGTTGAGTGTCGGTAACAGTTGCAAGATGAACCTGTGCTGACAGAAGATCATGTGGAGCTGTGGTTAGGCACACAATATGACAGCAAGGATTAACAATTAATGAATGCACATTAGCGATTGTTCAATCCGGATCCAAAGTACAAATCACAGGTGCTGACTAAGACGTGTTGAGATGTAGCGCAACAAGGTGAAAACATAGGACGATGGAAAGAACTCACAAAACAAGCAGATAGTCCAGATTTTTCCTTTTTCCTGAATTTTTTCTGGAATTTTCCAAAAGGCACTAGTAGAAATCAATTTTTTTATTTTTTCACTATTTTTTTGTATTTTTCTCTGAACAAGGATCAAAAAAGATGCAACCACAAAAATTGGCACCTACAACTGAGGTGGGATGTGGTCTACAGAAATACAACATGTTCTCTGAAAAGCGTGCAAAAACTTTGACAATTTTTTCTTTATTTTTCTGATTTTTTTTGGCAATTTTGATGAAACCAAACAGGGCAAAGCCAAACTCACAGAACAATCTGTTGTTGAGCGTGGGTAATAGTTGCAAGATGAACCTGTGCTGACAGAAGAATATGTGGAGCTATGGGTAGGCACACAATATGATAGCAAGGATTTGCAATTAACGAATGCATCTTAGCGATTGTTCAATCCGGATCAAAAGTACAAATCACAGGTGCTGGCTAAGACGTGTCGAGACGTAGCGTAGCAAGGTGAAAACAAAGGACGATAGAAAGAACTTAAAGAACAAGCAGATAGTCCGGATTTTTCTTTTTCCTGAATTTTCCCCAAAATTTTCCAAAAGGCACTAGTAGGAATCAAAATTTTTTATTTTTTCACTTTTTTTGTATTTTTCTCTGAACTAGGATCAAAAAAGATGCAACCACAAAAATTGGCACCTACAATTGAGGTGGGATGTGGTCTACAGAAATACAGCACGTTCTCTGAAAAGCGTGCAACAACTTCGACAATTTTTTTTCTTTATTTTCATAAATTTTTTGGCAATTTTGATGAAACCAAACAGAGCAAAGCCAAAGTGGTGGAACAATCTGTTGTTGAGCGTCGGTAACAGTTGCAAGATGAACCTGTGCTGACAGAAGATCATGTGGAGCTGTGGTTAGGCACACAATATGACAGCAAGGATTAGCAATTAATGAATGCAGATTAGCGATTGTTCAATCCGGATCCAAAGTACAAATCACAGGTGCTGACTAAGACGTGTCGAGACGTAGCGCAACAAGGTGAAAACATAGGACGATGGAAAGAACTCACAGAACAAGCAGATAGTCCAGATTTTTCCTTTTTCCTGAATTTTTTCTGGAATTTTCCAAAAGGCACTAGTAGAAATCAATTTTTTTTTATTTTTTCACTATTTTTTTGTATTTTTCTCTGAACAAGGATCAAAAAAGATGCAACCACAAAAATTGGCACCTACAACTGAGGTGGGATGTGGTCTACAGAAATACAACATGTTCTCTAAAAAGCGTGCAAAAACTTTGACAATTTTTTTCTTTATTTTTCTGATTTTTTTTGGCAATTTTGATGAAAGCAAACAGGGCAAAGCCAAACTCACAGAACAATCTGTTGTTGAGCGTGGGTAATAGTTGCAAGATGAACCTGTGCTGACAGAAGAATATGTGGAGCTATGGGTAGGCACACAATATGATAGCAAGGATTTGCAATTAACGAATGCATATTAGCGATTGTTCAATCCGGATCAAAAGTACAAATCACAGGTGCTGGCTAAGACGTGTCGAGACGTAGCGCAGCAAGGTGAAAACAAAGGACGATAGAAAGAACTTAAAGAACAAGCAGATAGTCCGGATTTTTCTTTTTCCTGAATTTTCCCCAAAATTTTCCAAAAGGCACTAGTAGGAATCAAAATTTTTTATTTTTTCACTTTTATTGTATTTTTCTCTGAACTAGGATCAAAAAAGATGCAACCACAAAAATTGGCACCTACAATTGAGGTGGGATGTGGTCTACAGAAATACAGCACGTTCTCTGAAAAGCGTGCAATGACTTTGACAATTTTTTTTCTTTATTTTCATAAATTTTTTTGGCAATTTTGATGAAACCAAACAGGGCAAAGCCAAAGTGGTGAAACAATCTGTTGTTGAGCGTCGGTAACAGTTGCAAGATGAACCTGTGCTGACAGAAGATTATGTGGAGCTGTGGTTAGGCACACAATATGACAGCAAGGATTAGCAATTAACGAATGCAGATTAGCGATTGTTCAATCCAGATCTAAAGTACAAATCACAGGTGCTGGCTAAGACGTGTCGAGACGTAGCGCAACAAGGTGAAAACATAGGATGATGGAAAGAACTCACAGAACAAGCAGATAGTCCAGATTTTTCCTTTTTCCTGAATTTTTTCTAGAATTTTCCAAAAGGCACTAGTAGGAATCAATTTTTTTTATTTTTTCACTATTTTTTTGTATTTTTCTCTGAACAAGGATCAAAAAAGATGCAACCACAAAAATTGGCACCTACAACTGAGGTGGGATGTGGTCTACAGAAATACAGCACGTTCTCTGAAAAGCGTGCAAAAACTTTGATAATTTTTTTCTTTATTTTCCTGAATTTTTTTGGCAATTTTGATGAAACCAAACAGGGCAAAGCCAAAGTGGTGAAACAATCTGTTGTTGAGTGTGGGAAACAGTTGCATGATGAACCTGTGCTGACAGAAGAATATGTAGAGCTATGGGTAGGCACACAATATGACAGCAAAGATTAGCCATTAACGAATGCAGATTAGCGGTTGTTCAATCCGGATCCAAAGTACAAATCACAGGTGCTGGCTAAGACGTGTCGAGACGTAGCACAGCAAGGCGAGAACAAAGGACGATGAAAAGAACTCACAGAACAAGCAAATAGTCTGGATTTTTCCTTTTTCCTAAATTTTCCTCGAAAGTTTCCAAAAGGCACAAGTAGGAATCAATTTTTTTTATTTTTTCACTTTTTTTGTATTTTTCTCTGAACAAGGATAAAAAAATGCAACCACAAAAATTGGCACCTACAACTAAGGTGGGATCTGGTCTATAGAAATACAGCACGTTCTCTGAAAAGCGTGCAAAAACTTTGACAATTTTTTTTCTTTATTTTCCTAAATTTTTTGGCAATTTTGATGAAACCAAACAGGGCAAAGCCAAAGTGGTGAAATAATCTGTTGTTGAGCGTGGGTAACAGTTGCAAAATGAACCTGTGCTGACAGAAGAATATGTGGAGCCATGGGTAGGCACACAATATGATAGCAAGGATTTGCAATTAATGAATGCATATTAGCGATTGTTCAATCCGGGTCCAAAGTACAAATCACAGGTGCTGGCTAAGACGTGTCGAGATGTAGCTCAGCAAGGTGAAAACAAAGGACAATAGAAAGAACTCACAGAACCAGCAGATAGTCCAGATTTTTCCTTTTTCCTGAATTTTTTCCAGAATTTTCCAAAAGGCACTAGTAGGAGTCAATTTTTTTATTTTTTCACTATTTTTTTGTATTTTTCTCTGAACAAGGATCAAAAAAGATGCAACCACAAAAATTGGCACCTACAACTGAGGTGGGATGTGGTCTACAGAAATACAGCACGTTCTCTAAAAAGCGTGCAAAAACTTTGATAATTTTTTTCTTTATTTTCCTGAATTTTTTTGGCAATTTTGATGAAACCAAACAGGGCAAAGCCAAAGTGGTGAAACAATCTGTTGTTGAGCGTGGGTAACAGTTGCATGATGAACCTGTGCTGACAGAAGAATATGTGGAGGTATGGGTAGGCACACAATATGACAGCAAAGATTAGCAATTAACGAATGCAGATTAGCGGTTGTTCAATCCGGATCCAAAGTACAAATCACAGGTGCTGGCTAAGACGTGTCGAGACGTAGCATAGCAAGGCGAAAACAAAGGACGTTGAAAAGAACTCATAGAACAAGCAAATAGTCTGGATTTTTCCTTTTTCCTGAATTTTCCCCGGAATTTTCCAAAAGGCACTAGTAGGAATCAAATTTTTTTTATATTTTCACTTTTTTGTATTTTAATCTGAACAAGGATAAAAAAAGATGCAACCTCAAAAACTAGCACCTACAACTGAGGTGGGATGTGGTCTACAGAAATACAGCACGTTCTCTAAAAAGCATGCAAAAACTTTGACAATTTTTTTTCTTTATTTTCCTGATTTTTTTTGGCAAATTTGATGAAACCAAACAAGGCAAAGCCAAAGTGGTGAAACAATCTGTTGTTGAGCGTGGGTAACAGTTGCCAGATGAACCTATGCTGATAGAAGAATATGTGAAACTGTGGGTAGGCACACAATATGACAGCAAGGATTAGCAATTAACGAATGCAGATTAGCGATTGTTCAATGCGGATCCAAAGTACAAATCAGAGGCGCTGGCTAAGACGTGTCGAGACGTAGCGCAGCAACGTAAAAACAAAGGACGATCGAAAGAACTCACAGAACAACCAGATAGTCTGGATTTTTCCTTTTTCCTGAATTTTCCTCGAAAGTTTCCAAAAGGCACTAGTAGGAATCAATTTTTTTTATTTTTTCACTTTTTTGTATTTTTCTCTGAACAAGGATAAAAAAAATGCAACCACAAAAATTGGCACCTACAACTGAGGTGGGATGTGGTCTACAGAAATACAGCACGTTCTCTGAAAAGCGTGCAAAACTTTGACAATTTTTTTTCTTTATTTTCCTAAATTTTTTGGCAATTTTGATGAAACCAAACAGGGCAAAGCCAAAGTGGTGAAATAATCTGTTGTTGAGCGTGGGTAACAGTTGCAAAATGAACCTGTGCTGCTAGAAGAATATGTGGAGCCATGGGTAGGCACACAATATGATAGCAAGGATTTGCAATTAACGAATGCATATTAGCGATTGTTCAATCCGGATCCAAAGTACAAATCACACGTGCTGGCTAAGACGTGTCGAGATGTAGCTCAGTAAGGTGAAAACAAAGGACTATAGAAAGAACTCACAGAACAAGCAGATAGTCCAGATTTTTCCTTTTTCCTGAATTTTTTCCAGAATTTTCCAAAAGGCACTAGTAGGAATCAATTTTTTTTATTTTTTCACTATTTTTTTGTATTTTTCTCTGAACAAGGATAAAAAAAGATGCAACCACAAAAATTGGCACCTACAACTGAGGTGGGATGTGGTCTACAGAAATACAGCACGTTCTCTGAAAAGCGTGCAAAAACTTTGATAATTTTTTTCTTTATTTTCCTGAATTTTTTTGGCAATTTTGATGAAACCAAACAGGGCAAAGCCAAAGTGGTGAAACAATCTGTTGTTGAGCGTGGGTAACAGTTGCATGATGAACCTGTGCTGACAGAAGAATATGTGGAGCTATGGGTAGGCACACAATATGATAGCAAGGATTTGCAATTAACGAATGCATATTAGCGATTGTTCAATCCGGATCCAAAGTACAAATCACAGGTGCTGGCTAAGACGTGTCGAGACGTAGCACAGCAAGGCGAAAACAAAGGACGATGAAAAGAACTCACAGAACAAGCAAATAGTCTGGATTTTTCCTTTTTCCTGAATTTTCCCCGGAATTTGCCAAAAGGCACTAGTAGGAATCAAAATTTTTTTATATTTTCACTTTTTTTTGTATTTTAATCTAAACAAGGAAAGATGCAACCTCAAAAACTAGCACCTACAACTGAGGTGGGATGTGGTCTACAGAAATACAGCACGTTCTCTGAAAAGCATGCAAAAACTTTGACAATTTTTTTCTTCATTTTCCTGATTTTTTTTGGCAAATTTGATGAAACCAAACAAGTGTTGACGGTCCTTAAGTACCAAATATAGTTATCAAATAAATAAAGAAAAGGATCCAAATGCAACCAACACCTAGACTTAGGGTTTTATCTGACAGAATTCCACGAGTTTTGGTGTTTGTCTGTTTCTGCAGGGGGTTATCAGAAAATACGGAGGAAAGGCCCACACGTCGGGTTTACATAGAGATAATAACGTGTTCACCGATTTTCTATCATCTAGAAGACTCCAGAAGCCACGAGATCGAACGGGAGGCCGAACGGGCCCGGAGGCAGGGCGCCCGCCCTGCTCCCTAGGGCGCCCGCCCTGGCCTGAGAGCCAATCAGGCTCCGTCTCACGGATTATGCTCCACCGACCTAAGGGATCAAGGAAAACCGTGCAATTAATGTCGGTTTGATCCGACGGCCCACGTTCACTTGAGGGGGCTATATAAGCAGGACCCCTGGCCCCTGGAGGAGGCACTCCCTCATTCTCAATTCTTCAAACCCTAATCTCAGGAGGAGAGTCTCTAATCAAGCCCTAGAGCCACCACATCAACTAGATCTCTAGTATAGCATAGCTACATAGGATTAGAACTAGAAGGAGTCAATCTTCGATTGGTTTCCGGATCTGTCAAGAGGATTCTTGGTAATTCCTTTACTGTTCTTCATTGTTCATCTTTGTTCTTCAATATTATGAATACAACTTTGTTCTATTTCAATATATTGATTATGACTATGCTCTACTTGTTTATGTTTGCAATTATATTGTTCTTAGTTTATCATAGTTATACGCTTGGCTTAGTTAGATTGGAATTATATACATGTTTAGGATCGTATAGTGTTTATCCATCGGATCCATGGGTAAATGATAAATATTGTGTAGGCGTGGTGCTTAGACCATATTTATCTGCGATTGCACCTCATATGCCGGATCGTGGGGTGGTCCGCGATGGTGACAGCTTCGTTGGTTCTTATATAGTCCCCCTCCCGTGTGTAAGGCAGGCAGAGCAACATTATATACTGGGGAGTGATTGCTATGTTTCTCATCTTCCTTGATAATATCACTATGCATGGGCGTAGTCCTTTTTCGCAATGATTGCCAAGTGTACTTGCACTAACTATGATATGCTAGACTTTATAGTTAAGAATAACTTAGGAAATATCCTTGTAGTTCGTCCTAATACCATGCTAATGACTCGCTAGAACATCTGTTGAGGTGCTTATCATTATTATATGTGGCTAGCTGATCAGATTAATTATCTTTGTCACCATTCATACTTTATCTATATTTTATGTGACACTTACCCCTGTATGCAAGAGATAGATGAATGCTCTCACTTATACATGCAATGATTGATACTCATTCCTATATTCCATTCCATAATCAACATTGATGTTAGTAATCCCTTCCCAGTGGTAAAAATATAAATAACGATACCTGGAATACTTCCCGGTTAAAATGCTACATCGGTATTAATCTATGCGCTTGCAGATATTATTTATTATTTATTTAGAAGAGCAGTTGCATATTTCAATACCGCGTCTCTCATGTCATGCTGGGGATGACAACTTGGCTTAAGTGGCATGAGGGATAGGTTCGGCATTTTTGGCGCCGTTATCAAAATTAGAAAACTAAGTCTACTTTTGGTAATGACATTAAGAATGCCCAACAAGCATTTTTGGCGCCGTTGCCGGGGAAGGTTGATTTACTAACAAGGAATGAATACGGAATTTGAGTCATCATTCGCATCATTAAGTGATTGAGATCATCAATTCTCCCATACAGATTTACCCCTGTATTTTTCCATTCTTATTGTTTTGCAGGGTGATGTATGAATAGAGGACATCTTCCAGAAAATTTTGTTGACAACCCCGAAGCATTAATCAGAGGGGCAAGAGCCAAGCTCAAGAAGTCAACACTTCGACGCAACACTTCATCCAATTCAGAAGACCGCCGAAGTTTCATCCGGAATTTGTCAACAGAGTTCGTAGCCATGGCGAACAAGACGATCCGTGAGTTCTCAGCTCCCACTACGGACAACATCCGCACTGGACCTGCCGCGGCCATCGACAAGAACTTTGAGCTCAAGCCAGAGCTCATCAACATCGTACAAGCCAACCAGTTTTGTGGGAAGCCGCACGAAGATGCAAGTGCTCATCTCCAACACTTCCTAGAGATTTGCAGCACATTCACTTTATTAGATGTTCCCAGAGACGCCATACTACTTCGTCTTTTCCCATTCTCACTATTGGGGAGAGCGAAGCAGTGGTTCTACGCGACGAAGGATAAGAACACTACGTGGGCACTCTGCTCTATGAACTTTCTGGCTAAGTTCTTTCCCATGGGCAAGACCAATGCTCTCCGTGGGAAGATTACAAGTTTTCAGCAACAACATGATGAATCCGTTCTAGAAGCATGGGAGCGCTTTTCAAGATTACATCCTAGAATGTCCCCATCATGGAATGGAGAGCTAGCTACTTATGCAGACTTTCTATCATGGGCTCATCACTAGTGCTCGTGAGACCATGGATGCTGCAGCTGGAGGCGCATTTCTATCACTCACCATACCACAAGCTATAGCCCTTGTGGAGAAGATGGCGTCCAACCAAGGTTGGAACGAAGAGAGGACTCAAACACGCAAGAAGGGTGGAGGTATGCACCAGCTCAAGGAGGTAGACATGCTGTCTGCAAAGTTAGACCTACTCATGAAAAAGCTCGATGACAAAGCTGGAGACAAAAGAGAAGTCATGAACGTCTATGACTCTCACATGACTTGTGAGGAATGTGGAGACACTGGACACTCAGGCAATCACTGCCCTGAGATGCTTGAGGATGCAAGGTACATCAACAACAACAACTACAACCGTCCTCAACAAAATCAAGGTTGGAATCAACAGAGGCCTAACTACTCAGGTAACTACTCAGGTAATTATCAAGGTAATAACTCTTACAACAACAATAATAATTTTCCACCCCTGAGAGAGTTAGTGTCTAATCAAGGAAAGCTAATGGATAACTTGTCTAAGAAATTGGCATCCAATGATAAAATACTAGAAAACATATAATAGAATGGATAATTTCTCTACTGCCATCAAAAACCAAATTAGCTTTAATAAAATGATTGAATCTCAGTTAAATCAAATAGCTGCTGCTGTTCCTGCTACTAACCCCGGTATACCATCACAACCGGAAGGATTAGAATCTGCAAATCTTGTGGACATGTTTGATGCAGGTAACTATTGGAGTAATCCCGCTGTCGGAGTACATAATGACCTTCTGCCAGTCAAGAGAGGCGATCTAGGACGCCCCGTCATCCCGATCTCCATCGGCATGGTGGACTTCCCAGAAGCACTCTGCGACTTTGGCTCCAGCGTCAACATTATGCCCAGGGTACTCTATGAAAAATTCTTTACATATCCTTTATCAGAAACAACTATGTGTTTGCAGCTTGCAGATCGGACACTAAGCTTTCCTAAAGGAATATTAAAGAACATGTGTGTCTGAGTTGGTACCTCGTATGCTCCAGCTGACTTCGTGGTGATAGAGACCGGGTCTGATGAGAGGTCACCAGTTATTCTGGGAAGGCCATTCCTGAACACCTCGGGAGCTGTCATCTATGCCAGCGCTGCGAAGATCAACTTCAACATCAAGGGGAGGAAGGAGACGTTTTCCTTCAAGAACAAGATTACACAAATCCCAGAGCAACCCCAACATGAACCAAGGAAGAGGACCAACAGGAGGATCAAGCAGAACAAGAACAACCAAGGATGGACCGAATCAGCTAAGATGGTCACTGCAGTTCAAGGAGGTCAAGATGGTCGACCCAAGTCGCCGTTCCTAATCAAGAAGGACGACCCAGGTATGCCAAGCATTGAGTGCTCAATCAATGGATACTCCTTTCAGAAGGCGCTCTGCGACACTGGATCAGGTGTCTAACATAATGGCCACAGTCACCTATCAGCTCTTGTACGAAACCATGCCCTTAAAACCAACATACACTCAGCTCCAGATGGCAAATCAGACATCCCGAAAGGTCGAAGGTATAGTAACCGATGTCCCTGTTAAAATTAACGATCATTTTGTCCATACAGACTTTCAGGTCATTGACATGGGAGACGACGAGTACGATCCACCCATCATCCTAGGAAGACCGTTCCTAGGCACCGTCAAAGCAATCATCTACATTGGAACCGGAGAAGTCCATATGCATTTCCCCTCTGAGAAGGTACACCGCTACTTTAATGACCCTAACTATATAGTTGAAGATTCTAAGCAGGTCAGGACAAGAAGAAGGCGACGTAACCGTAACCAAAGGAGGCAAACCATCAAGGACATATGGGCAGACTATGAAGGAGAGGTCATAAGGCCCGAGGATACACAACAGGAGACCGAAGCACCAAGTCGGGTATGGAAAGCGAAGACAGTTACACAAGAAGAGGAGGCGCTGCCGGAACCATCGTCTACGCCACCCAAATCCCAGGACAACTAAGAAGAAAAGAAGTCCTGTTCAGAGGACTTAAAAACACCGAACGCCGTGCCAAGAGGTAAACTTGGTAGTTATCATTTTCCCTTTAATTATTGCTCAGTTAATCATGTTCATTCTATCTTAAAAAAAATGTTAAAAACAGTAAGCCCCATGTGAGTATGCGAGTGGCATAAAACCCATAAGTACATTCACTGTGGTGGCATAAAAAAAATAATAATATATTTTTTCTGTTCTATAAAAATGAAAATAAAAATAGAGAGTGACATTTATCAAGGAAGCTCAAACATGATAAAGGCTAGATATTTATGCTAACGCTTAATCAAGTTCCATGAAGCTTTGTTGTCTATTTGAGCTCCATAGAATTCAGGAAGACTAGCAGATGGAGGACATCCTAATCGTTGTCAGGGTGCTGCCGACATTCAAATACACCTCTGCACCTGCTAGCTACATTAGAAGAAATTACGTCAAGATCCAGCTTGGGGGAGAGCACCCCCATTTATCCCGATAAGTATTTTTATCTACATTTATACCTATGCTTTATTAAAATAAAAAGATGCATAATCATGAAAACCCAAATAAATATTTTGTGTTTATATATATTTGCTTAGTTTAATAAATAAATAAAGTAGCTATGCTAAACTGAATCTTGAAAATAAAACTCTAGCATGGATATGATGAATAGTTGCTCTGCCTAATTTTCAAATTTGTTTTCTCTCTAGTTTAGACATAACTGTTATAATTTAAAACTGGCTCTAAACCTGAACTAGTGGGAAGAGAACTTGATCTGAAGTCTAAGTTGTTAACGGATATGATATGGGAAGGTTGAGCTGCTGTTTATCTGTTCCTAGAGATGCTAGAATTTTGGAGAATTTTATCTTTGAAAATCTTTAAAATGTTGCATGATGAGTTCCTGTATGATGAGAGTTTAAATTCTGACCACAGCCATATATACATGCTTGTTAGATTAAGAGCCGCACTTTTACTACTTACTGCTTATGGGCATTGAGTGTGGTCAAGCTGTGTAGACCCTTAGGAACTTGTCATGTGATTAAAATCAAGATTCACTTGCACGTTCACTCATACATGCTGCTTCTACTCCGGAAGTACGCATCCACATATATCCACTCATTTCCATCTCCAGATTCACCCAAAATTATTCTACTCCTGACCCGGGAGAGAATAGCCAAAAACATTATCCCATTCCTCTTATTCCCTGTGAAGTTAATGCTCAAGTCATTTCTACTACCACTTGCTATATTTTCAAAAGAGGGAGATTGCTCTAAAAAAATATAAATACGAGGAAATAAAAAGGAGCAAGTGCTCGGAACCTCAAAGAAAGAAAAAGTGAGATGAGAGGTAAAATGGACAAGTGTCCGACAGTAGAATTAGGGGTACAAGATACCCACCTGAGAGAAAAAAAATAAAAAAAAATAGAGCATCTCATTCCCCTAAAAAGTTTCAAAAAGCAAGAAAGGTATGTATTCCCTCAAAAAGAGCATTAGACTTTTGTAATCACCATACACCACTCATTCACCACACATGCACATCTTGATTTGACTTATTGACTTGTTTCTCTGGATCCATGGTTTGACTATGCAATAAATGTTCTATGAGTATGTATACTGTATCTCCCACCTATGAGCTCCAGATATCAAAGCCTTATTAGAGTAGGGTGAGGGAGAAGGCAATGTCACTACGCCTTATACCATAAATACCACATACTTTGAGAGAGAAGGTAGATACCATTACTGCCTTGGTAAGGATCCAGAAATACCACAAAAGAGAGACCCGAGAAAGTCATACAAGGAATCTCTGAGTTTTATTTGAAAAATCTGCAAAAAAAACTCCAGAGCTATAGCTGATCAAGAATAAGAGACATGGCGTTTGACTAGACCGTTCTATCTTTTAACCACTCAAGATGCAGGTGACGGTTGCAAGTCCCATGGTGAAAGGTAAAATGAGTAAGTTTTAAGTCTTGACAGTTTACTCTAACTCAGGGATGAGACCTTATTTGAAAGCATATGTACCGTCAACGTTCAAAGGCGTTGCAGCAATTTCTGATCCATAATGAGTCTATTCTTGCTCAGGGACGAGCAAGAGGTAAGCTTGGGGGAGTTTGTTGACGGTCCTTAAGTACCAAATATAGTTATCAAATAAATAAAGAAAAGGATCCAAATGCAACCAACACCTAGACTTAGGGTTTTATCTGACAGAATTCCACGAGTTTTGGTGTTTGTCTGTTTCTGCAGGGGGTTATCAGAAAATACGGAGGAAAGGCCCACACGTCAGGTTTACATAGAGATAATAACGTGTTCACCGATTTTCTATCATCTAGAAGACTCCAGAAGCCACGAGATCGAACGGGAGGCCGAACGGGCCCGGAGGCAGGGCGCCCGCCCTGGCCTGAGAGCCAATCAAGCTCCGTCTCGCGGATTATGCTCCACCGACCTAAGGGATCAAGGAAAACCGTGCGATTAATGTCGGTTTGATCCGATGGCCCACGTTCACTTGAGGGGGCTATATAAGCAGGACCCCTGGCCCTTGGAGGAGGCACTCCCTCATTCTCAATTCTTCAAACCCTAATCTCGGGAGGAGAGTCTCTGATCAAGCCCTAGAGCCACCACATCAACTAGATCTCTAGTATAGCATAGCTACATAGGATTAGAACTAGAAGGAGTCAATCTTCGATTGGTTTCCGGATCTGTCAAGAGGATTCTTGGTAATTCCTTTACTGTTCTTCATTGTTCATCTTTGTTCTTCAATATTATGAATACAACTTTGTTCTATTTCAATATATTGATTATGACTATGCTCTACTTGTTTATGTTTGCAATTATATTGTTCTTAGTTTATCGTAGTTATACGCTTGGCTTAGTTAGATTGGAATTATATACATGTTTAGGATCATATAGCGTTTATCCATCAGATCCATGGGTAAATGATAAATATTGTGTAGGCGTGGTGCTTAGACCATATTTATCTGCGATTGCACCTTATATGCCGGATCGTGGGGTGGTCCGCGATGGTGACAGCTTCGTTGGTTCTTATATAGTCCCCCTCCCGTGTGTAAGGTAGGCAGAGCAACATTATTACGGGGGAGTGATTGCTATGTTTCTCATCTTCCTTGATAATATCACTATGCATGGGCGTAGTCCTTTTTCGCAATGATTGCCAAGTGTACTTGCACTAACTATGATATGCTAGACTTTATAGTTAATAATAACTTAGGAAATATCCTTGTAGTTCGTCCTAATACCATGCTAATGACTCGCTAGAACATCTGTTGAGGTGCTTATCATTATTATATGTGGCTAGCTGATCAGATTAATTATCTTTGTCACCATTCATACTTTATCTATATTTTATGTGACACTTACCCCTGTATGCAAGAGATAGATGAATGCTCTCACTTATACATGCAATGATTGATACTCATTCCTATATTCCATTCCATAATCAACATTGATGTTAGTAATCCCTTCCCAGTGGTAAAAATATAAATAACGATACCTGGAATACTTCCCGGTTAAAATGCTACATCGGTATTAATCTGTGCGCTTGCGGATCTTATTTATTATTTATTTAGAAGAGCAGTTGCATATTTCAATACCGCGTCTCTCATGTCATGCTGGGGATGACAACATGGCTTAAGTGGCATGAGGGATAGGTTCGGCATTTTTGGCGCCGTTATCAGAATTAGAAAACTAAGTCTACTTTTGGTAATGACGTTAAGAATGCCCAACAACAAGGCAAAGCCAAAGTGGTGAAACAATCTGTTGTTGAGCGTGGGTAACAGTTGCCAGATGAACTTGTGCTGATAGAAGAATATGTGGAACTATAGGTAGGCACACAATATGACAGCAAGGATTAGCAATTAACGAATGCAGATTAGCGATTGTTCAATGCGGATCCAAAGTACAAATCAGAGGAGCTGGCTAAGACGTGTCGAGACGTAGCGCAGCAACGTAAAAACAAAGGACGATCGAAAGAACTCACAGAACAACCAGATAGTCTGGATTTTTCCTTTTTCCTGAATTTTCCTCGAAAGTTTCCAAAAGGCACTAGTAGGAATCAATTTTTTTATTTTTTCACTTTTTTTGTATTTTTCTCTGAACAAGGATACAAAATGCAACCACAAAAATTGGCACCTACAACTGAGGTGGGATGTGGTCTACAGAAATACAGCACGTTCTCTGAAAAGCATGCAAAAACTTTGACAATTTTTATTCTTTATTTTCCTAAATTTTTTGGCAATTTTGATGAAACCCAACAGGGCAAAGCCAAAGTGGTGAAACAATCTGTTGTTGAGCGTGGGTAACAGTTGCATGATGAACCTGTGCTGACAGAAGAATATGTGGAGCTATGGGTAGGCACACAATATGACAACAAAGATTAGCAATTAACGAATGCAGATTAGCGGTTGTTCAATCCGGATCCAAAGTACAAATCACAGGTGCTGGCTAAGACGTGTCGAGACGTAGCACAGCAAGGCGAAAACAAAGGACGTTGAAAAGAACTCACAGAACAAGCAAATAGTCTAGATTTTTCCTTTTTCCTGAATTTTCCCCGGAATTTTCCAAAAGGCACTAGTAGGAATCAAATTTTTTTATATTTTCACTTTTTTTTGTATTTTAATCTGAACAAGGATAAAAAAAGATGCAACCTCACCTACAACTGAGGTGGGATGTGGTCTACAGAAATACAGCACGTTCACTGAAAAGCATGCAAAAATTTTAACAATTTTTTTTCTTCATCTTCCTGATTTTTTTGGCAAATTTGATGAAACCAAACAAGGCAAAGCCAAAGTGGTGAAACAATCTGTTGTTGAGCGTGGGTAACAGTTGCCAGATGAACCTATGCTGATAGAAGAATATGTGGAACTATGGGTAGACACACAATATGACAGCAAGGATTAGCAATTAACGAATGCAGATTAGCGATTGTTCAATGCGGATCCAAAGTACAAATCAGAGGCGCTGGCTAAGACGTGTCGAGACGTAGCGCAGCAACGTGAAAACAAAGGACGATCGAAAGAACTCACAGAACAACCAGATAGTCCAGATTTTTCAATTTTCCTGAATTTTCCTCGAAAGTTTCCAAAAGGCACTAGTAGGAATCAATTTTTTTATTTTTTCACTTTTTTCGTATTTTTCTCTGAACAAGGATAAAAAATGCAACCACAAAAATTGGCACCTACAACTGAGGTGGGATGTGGTCTATAGAAATACAGCACATTCTCTGAAAAGCGTGCAAAAACTTTGACAATTTTTTTTCTTTATTTTCCTGAATTTTTTGGCAATTTTGATGAAACCAAACAGGGCAAAGCCAAAGTGGTGAAATAATCTGTTGTTGAGCGTGGGTAACAGTTGCAAAATGAACCTGTGCTGATAGAAGAATATGTGGAGCCATGGGTAGGCACACAATATGACAGCAAGGATTAGCAATTAACGACTGCAGATTAGCGATTGTTCAATCTGGATCCAAAGTACAAATCACAGGTGCTGGCTAAGACGTATCGAGACGTAGCGCAGCAAGATGAAAACAAAGGACGATGCAAAGAACTCACAGAACAAGCAGATTGTCTGGATTTTTCCTTTTTCCTGAATTTTCCCCGGAATTTTCCAAAAGGCACTAGTAGGAATCAAATTTTTTTTATTTTTTCACTTTTTTTGTATTTTGCTCTGAACAAGGATAAATAAGATGCAACCACAAAAATTGGCACCAACAACTGAGGTGGGATGTGGTCTAGAGAAATACAGCACGTTCTCTTAAAAGCATGCAAAAGCTTAGACAATTTTTTTTCTTTATTTTCCTGAATTTTTTTGGCAATTTTGATGAAACCAAACAGGGCAAAGTGAAAGTGGTGAAACAATCTGTTGTTGAGTGTCGGTAACATTTGCAAGATGAAACTGTGCTGACAGAAGAATATGTGGAGCTATGGGTAGGCACACAATATGACAGCAAGGATTAGCAATTAATGAATGCAGATTAGCGATTGTTCAATCAGGATCCAAAGTACAAATCACGGATGCTGGCTAAGATGTGTCGAGGCGTAGCGCAACAAGGTGAAAACAAAGGATGATGGAAAGAACTCACAGAACAAGCAGATAGTCCGGATTTTTCCTTTTTCCTGAATTTTTTCTGGAATTTTCCAAAAGGCACTAGTAGGAATCAAATTTTTTTATTTTTTCACTATATTTTTTATTTTTGTCTGAACAAGGATAAAAAATGATGCAACCACAAAAATTGGCACCTACAACTGAGGTGGGATGTGGTCTACAGAAATATAGCACGTTCTCTGAAAAGCGTGCAAAAACTTTGACAAATTTTTTTCTTTATTTTTCTGATTTTTTTGGCAATTTTGATGAAACCAAACAGGGCAAAGCCAAAGTGGTGAAACAATCTGTTGTTGAGCGTCGGTAACAGTTGCAAGATGAACCTGTGCTGACAGAAGAATATGTGGAGCTATGGTTAGGCACACAATATGACAGCAAGGATTAGCAATTAATGAATGCAGATTAGCGATTGTTCAATCCGGATCCAAAGTACAAATCACAGGTGCTGGCTAAGACGTGTGGAGACGTAGCGCAACAAGGTGAAAACATAGGACGATGGAAAGAACTCACAGAACAAGCAGATAGTCCGGATTTTTCCTTTTTCCTGAATTTTTTCTGTAATTTTCCAAAAGGCACTAGTAGGAATCAATTTTTTCACTATTTTTTTTGTATTTTTCTCTGAACAAGGATAAAAAAGATGCAACCACAAAAATTGGCACCTACAACTGAGGTGGGATGTGGTCTACAGAAATACAGCACGTTCTCTGAAAAGCGTGCAAAAACTTTGACAATTTTTTTCTTTATTTTCCTGAATTTTTTTGGCAATTTTGATGAAACCAAACAGGGCAAAGCCATAGTGGTGAAACAATCTATTGTTGAGCGTGGGTAACAGTTGCAAGATGAACCTGTGCTGACAGAAGAATATGTGGAGCTATGGGTAGGCACACAATATGACATCAAAGATTAGCAATTAACGAATACAGATTAGCGGTTGTTCAATCCGGATCCAAAGTACAAATCACAGGTGCTGGCTAAGACGTGTCGAGACATAGCGCAGCAAGGTGAAAACAAAGGACGATGGAAAGAACTCACAGAACAAGCAGATAGTCCGGATTTTTCCTTTTTCCTGAATTTTCCCCGGAATTTTCCTAAAGGCACTAGTAGGAATCAAATTTTTTTTTATTTTTCACTTTTTTTGTATTTTTCTCTGAACAAGGATTAAAAAAGATGCAACCACAAAAATTGGCACCTACAACTAAGGTGGGATGTGGTCTAGAGAAATACAGCACGTTCTCTAAAAAGCGTGCAAAAACTTTGACAATTTTTTTCTTTATTTTCCTGAATTTTTTTGGCAATTTTGATGAAACCAAACAGGGCAAAGCCAAAGTGGTGAAACAATCTGTTGTTTAGCGTCGGTAACATTTGCATGCTGAACCTGTGCCGACAGAAGAATATGTGGAGCTATGGGTAGGCACACAATATGACAACAAGGATTAGCAATTAACGAGTGCAGATTAGCGATTGTTCAATCCAGATCCAAAGTACAAATCACGGGTGCTGGCTAAGACGTATCAAGACGTAGCGCAACACGGTGAAAACAAAGGACGATGGAAAGAACTCACAGGACAAGCAGATAGTCCGGGTTTTTCCTTTTTCCTAAATTTTTCCCGGAATTTTCCAAAAGGCACTAGTAGGAATCAATTTTTTATTTTTTCACTATTTTTTTATATTTTTCTCTGAACAAGGATCAAAAAGGATGCAACCACAAAAATTGGCACCAACAACTGAGGTGGGATGTGGTCTACAGAAATATAGCACGTTCTCTGAAAAGCGTGCAAAAACTTTGTCAATTTTTTTCTATATTTTCCTGAATTTTTTTTGGCAATTTCGATGAAACCAAACAGGGCAAAGCCAAAGTGGTGAAACAATCTATTATTGAGCGTGGGAAACAGTTGCAAGATGAACCTGTGCTGACAGAACAATATGTGGAGCTGTGGGTAGGCATACAATATGACAACAAGGATTAGCAATTAACGAATGCAGATTAGCGATTGTTCAATCCGGATCCAAAGTACAAATCACCGGTGCTGGCTAAGACGTGTCGAGACGTAGCCCAGCAAGGTGAAAACAAAGGACGATGGAAAGAACTCACAGAACAAGCAGATAGTCCGGATTTTTCCTTTTTCCTGAATTTTCCCCGGAATTTTCCAAAAGGCACTAGTAGGAATCAAAATTTTTTTATTTTTTCACTTTTTTTTGTATTTTTCTCTGAACAAGGATCAAAAAAGATGCAACCACAAAAACTAGCACCTACAACTGAGGTGGGATGTGGTCTACAGAAATACAGCACGTTCTCTGAAAAGCGTGCAAAAACTTTGTCAATTTTTTTCTTTATTTTCCTAAATTTTTTTTGGCAATTTCGATGAAACCAAACAGGGCAAAGCCAAAGTGGTGAAACAATCTATTATTGAGCGTGGGTAACAGTTGCAAGATGAACCTGTGCTGACTGAAGAATATGTGGAGCTGTGGGTAGGCATACATTATGACAACAAGGATTAGCAATTAACGAATGCAGATTAGCGATTGTTCAATCCGGATCCAAAGTACAAATCACAGGTGCTGGCTAAGACGTGTCGAGACATAGCGCAACAAGGTGAAAACAAAGGACCATGGAAAGAACTCACAAAACAAGCAGATAGTCCGGATTTTTCCTTTTTCCTGAATTTTCCCCAGAATTTTCCAGAAGTTATTTTTTCACTATTTGTTTATATTTTTCTCTGAACAAGGATAAAAAAGATGCAACCACAAAAATTGGCACCTACAACTGAGGTGGGATGTGGTCTACAGAAATACAACACGTTCTCTGAAAAGCGTGAAAAAACTTTGACAATATTTTTCTTTATTTTTCTGATTTTTTGGTAATTTTGATGAAACCAAACAGGGCAAAGCCTAAGTGGTGAAACAATCTATTGTTGAGCGTGGGTAACAGTTGCAAGATGAACCTGTGCTGACAGAAGAATATGTGGAGCTATGGGTAGGCACACAATATGATAGCAAGGATTAGCAATTAACGAATGCATATTAGCGATTGTTCAATCCGGATCCAAAGTACAGATCACAGGTGCTGGCTAAGACGTGTCGAGACGTAGCGCAACAAGGTGAAAACATAGGACGATGGAAAGAACTCACTGAACAACCAGATAGTCCAGATTTTTCCTTTTTCCTAAACTTTTTCTGGAATTTTCCAAAAGGCAGAATCAATTTTTTTTATTTTTTCACTATTTTTTGTATTTTTCTCTGAACAAGGATCAAAAAAGATGCAACCACAAAAATTGGCACCTACAACTGAGGTGGGATGTGGTCTACAGAAATACAGCACGTTCTCTGAAAAGCGTGCAAAAACTTTGACAATTTTTTTTCTTTATTTTCCTGATTTTTTTGGCAATTTTGATGAAACCAAACAGGGCAAAGCCAAAGTGGTGAAACCATCTGTTGTTGAGCGTCGGTAACATTTGCATGATGAACCTGTGCCGCCAGAAGAATATGTGGAGCTATGGGTAGGCACACAATATGACAGCAAGGATTAACAATTAACGAATAGAGATTAGCGATTGTTCAATCCAGATCCAAAGTACAAATCACAAGTGCTGGCTAAGACATATCAAGACGTAGCGCAACACGGTGAAAACAAAGGAAGATGGAAAGAACTCACAGGACAAGTAGATAGTCCGAGTTTTTCCTTTTTCCTAAATTTTTCCAAGAATTTTCCAAAAGGCACTAGTAGGAATCAATTCTTTTTTATTTTTTCACTATTTTTTTATATTTTTCTCTGAACAAGAATCAAAAAAGATGCAACCACAAAAATTGGCACCTACAACTGAGGTGGGATGTGGTCTACAGAAATACAGCACGTTCTCTGAAAAGCGTGCAAAAACTTTGACAATTTTTTTTCTTTATTTTCCTGATTTTTTTGGCAATTTTGATGAAACCAAACAGGGCAAAGCCAAAGTGGTGAAACCATCTGTTGTTGAGCGTCGGTAACATTTGCATGATGAACCTGTGCCGACAGAAGAATATGTGGAGCTATGGGTAGGCACACAATATGACAGCAAGGATTAACAATTAACGAATAGAGATTAGCGATTGTTCAATCCAGATCCAAAGTACAAATCACAGGTGCTGGCTAAGACATATCAAGACGTAGCGCAACACGGTGAAAACAAAGGACGATGGAAAGAACTCACAGGACAAGTAGATAGTCCGGGTTTTTCCTTTTTCCTAAATTTTTCCAGGAATTTTCCAAAAGGCACTAGTAGGAATCAATTCTTTTTTATTTTTTCACTATTTTTTTATATTTTTCTCTGTACAAGAATCAAAAAAGATGCAACCACAAAAATTGGCACCTACAACTGAGGTGGGATGTGGTCTACAGAAATACAGCACGTTCTCTGAAAAACGTGTAAAAACTTTGACAATTTTTTCTTTATTTTCCTAAATTTTTTTGGCAATTTTGATGAAACCAAACAGGGCAAAGCCAAAGTGGTGAAACAATCTATTATTGAGCGTGGGTAACAGTTGCAAGATGAACCTGTGCTGACAGAAGAATATGTGGAGCTGTGGGTAGGCATACAATATGACAACAAGGATTAGCAATTAACGAATGCAGATTAGCGATTGTTCAATCCGGATCCAAAGTACAAATCACAGGTGCTGGCTAAGACGTGTCGAGACGTAGCGCAGCAAGGTGAAAACAAAGGACGATGGAAAGAACTCACAGAACAAGCAGATAGTCCGGATTTTTCCTTTTTCCTGAATTTTCCCCGGAATTTTCCAAAAGGTTTCCTTTTTCCTGAATTTTCCCCGGAATTTTCCAAAAGGCACTAGTAGGAATCAAATTTTTTTTATTTTTTCACTTTTTTTGTATTTTTCTCTGAACAAGGATCAAAAAAGATGCAACCACAAAAACTTGCACCTACAACTGAGGTGGGATGTGGTCTACAGAAATACAGCACGTTCTCTGAAAAGCGTGCAAAAACTTTGTCAATTTTTTTCTTTATTTTCCTGAATTTTTTTTGGCAATTTTGATGAAACCAAACAGGGCAAAGCCAAAGTGGTGAAACAATCTATTATTGAGCGTGGGTAACAGTTGCAAGATGAACCTGTGCTGACTGAAGAATATGTGGAGCTGTGGGTAGGCATACATTATGACAACAAGGATTAGCAATTAACGAATGCAGATTAGCGATTGTTCAATCCGGATCCAAAGTACAAATCACAGGTGCTGGCTAAGACGTGTCGAGACATAGCGCAACAAGGTGAAAACAAAGGACCATGGAAAGAACTCACAAAACAAGCAGATAGTCCGGATTTTTCCTTTTTCCTGAATTTTCCCCGGAATTTTCCAAAAGGCACTAGTAGGAATCAAAATTTTTTTATTTTTTCACTATTTGTTTATATTTTTCTCTGAACAAGGATAAAAAAAAGAGGCAACCACAAAAATTGGCACCTACAACTGAGGTGGAATGTCGTCTACAGAAATACAGCACGTTCTCTGAAAACCGTGCAAAAACTTTGACAATTTTTTTCATTATTTTCCTGAATTTTTTTGGCAATTTTGATGAAACCAAACAGGGCAAAGCCAAAGTGGTGAAACAATCTATTATTGAGCGTGGGTAACAGTTGCAAGATGAACCTGTGCTGAAAGAAGAATATGTGGAGCTGTGGGTAGGCATTAAATATGACAACAAGGATTAGCAATTAACCAATGCAGATTAGCGATTGTTCAATCCGGATCCAAAGTACAAATCACAGGCGCTGGCTAAGACGTGTCGAGACGTAGCGCAGCAAGGTGAAAACAAAGGACCATGGAAAGAACTCACAGAACAAGCAGATAGTCCGGATTTTTCCTTTTTCCTGAATTTTTTTCAGAATTTTCCAAAAGGCCCTAGTGGGAATCAAAATTTTTTATTTTTTTACTTTTTTTTATATTTTTCTCTGAACAAGGATAAAAAAGATGCAACCACAAAATTTGGCACCTACAACTGAGGTGGGATGTGGTCTACAGAAATACAACATGTTCTCTGAAAAGCGTACAAAAACTTTGACAATTTTTTTCTTTATTTTCCTGAATTTTTTTGGCAATTTTGATGAAACCAAAAAGGGCAAAGCCAAAGTGGTGAAAGAATCTGTTGTTGAGCATTAGTAACAGTTGCAAGATGATCCTTTGCTGACAGAAGAATATGTGGAGCTATGGGTTGGCACACAATATGACGGCAAGGATTAGCAATTAAGGAATGCAGGTTAGCGATTGTTCAATCCGGATCCAAAGTACAAATCACGGGTGCTGGCTAAAACGTGTCGAGACGTAGCGCAACAAGGTGAAAACAAAGGACGATGGAAAGAACTCACAGAACAAGCAGATAGTCCAGACTTTTCCTTTTTCTGAATTTTCCCGAAATTTTCCAAAAGGCACTAGTAGGAACAAATTTTTTTTATTTTTTCACTATTTTTTTATATTTTTCTCTGAACAAGGATCAAAAAAGATGCAACCACAAAAATTGGCAGCTAGAACTGAGGTGGGATGTGGTCTACAGAAATATAGCACGTTCTCCGAAAAGCATGCTAAAACTTTGACAGTTTTTTTTCTTTATTTTCTTGAATTTTTTTGGCAATTTTGATGAAACCAAACAGGGCAAAGCCAATGTGGTGAAACAATCTATTGTTGAGCGTGGGTAACAGTTGTAAGATGAACCTGTGCTGACAGAAGAATATGTGGAGCTATGGGTAGGCACACAATATGACAGCAAGAATTAGCAATTAACGAATGCAAATTAGCGATTATTCAATCCGGATCCAAAGTACAAATCACAGGTGCTGGCTAAGACGTGTCAAGACGTAGCGCAGCAAGGTGAAAACAAAGGACGATAGAAAGAACTCACAGAACAAGTAGATAGTCCGGATTTTTCCTTTTTCCAGAATTTTCCTCGGAATTTTCTAAAAGGCACTAGTAGGAATCAATTTTTTTTATTTTTTCACTTTTTTTATATTTTTCTCCGAACAAGGATCAAAAAAGATGCAACCACAAAAATTGGCAGCAACAACTGAGGTGGGATGTTGTCTATGGAAATACCGCACGTTCTCTGAAAAGCGTGCTAAAACTTTGATATTTTTTTCTTTAATTTCCTGAATTTTTTTGGCAATTTTGATGAAACCAAACAGGGCAAAACCAAAGTGGAGAAACAATCTGTTGTTGAGCGTGGGTAACAGTTGTAAGATTAACCTATGCTGGTAGAAGAATATGTGGAGCTATGGGTAGGCACACAATATGACAGCAAGGATTAGCAATTAGCGAATGCAGATTAGCGATTGTTCAATCCAGATCCAAAGTACAAATCACAGGCGCTGGCTAAGACGTGTCGAGACGTAGCGCAGCAAGGTAAAAACAAAGGACGACAGAAAGATCTCACAGAACAAGCAGATAGTCCGGATTTTTCCTTTTTCGTGAATTTTCCTCAGAATTTTCCAAAAGGCACTAGTAGGAATCAAAATTTTTTTGTTTTTTCACTTTTTTTATATTTTTCTCTAAACAAGGATAAAAAGAGATGCAACCACAAAAATTGGCACCTACAACTGAGGTGGGATGTGGTCTACAGAAATACAACATGTTCTCTGAAAAGCGTACAAAAACTTTGACAATTTTTTTCTTTATTTTCCTGAATTTTTTTGGCAATTTTGATGAAACCAAAAAGGGCAAAGCCAAAGTGGTGAAAGAATCTGTTGTTGAGCATTAGTAACAGTTGCAAGATGATCCTTTGCTGACAGAAGAATATGTGCAGCTATGGGTTGGCACACAATATGACGGCAAGGATTAGCAATTAAGGAATGCAGGTTAGCGATTGTTCAATCCGGATCCAAAGTACAAATCACGGGTGCTGGCTAAAACGTGTCGAGACGTAGCGCAACAAGGTGAAAACAAAGGACGATGGAAAGAACTCACAGAACAAGCAGATAGTCCAGACTTTTCCTTTTTCTGAATTTTCCCGAAATTTTCCAAAAGGCACTAGTAGGAACAAATTTTTTTTATTTTTTCACTATTTTTTTATATTTTTCTCTGAACAAGGATCAAAAAAGATGCAACCACAAAAATTGGCAGCTAGAACTGAGGTGGGATGTGGTCTACAGAAATATAGCACGTTCTCCGAAAAGCATGCTAAAACTTTGACAGTTTTTTTTCTTTATTTTCTTGAATTTTTTTTGGCAATTTTGATGAAACCAAACAGGGCAAAGCCAATGTGGTGAAACAATCTATTGTTGAGCGTGGGTAACAGTTGTAAGATGAACCTGTGCTGACAGAAGAATATGTGGAGCTATGGGTAGGCACACAATATGACAGCAAGAATTAGCAATTAACGAATGCAGATTAGCGATTATTCAATCCGGATCCAAAGTACAAATCACAGGTGCTGGCTAAGACGTGTCAAGACGTAGCGCAGCAAGGTGAAAACAAAGGACGATAGAAAGAACTCACAGAACAAGTAGATAGTCCGGATTTTTCCTTTTTCCAGAATTTTCCTCGGAATTTTCTAAAAGGCACTAGTAGGAATCAATTTTTTTATTTTTTCACTTTTTTTATATTTTTCTCCGAACAAGGATCAAAAAAGATGCAACCACAAAAATTGGCAGCAACAACTGAGGTGGGATGTTGTCTATGGAAATACCGCACGTTCTCTGAAAAGCGTGCTAAAACTTTGATATTTTTTTCTTTAATTTCCTGAATTTTTTTGGCAATTTTGATGAAACCAAACAGGGCAAAACCAAAGTGGAGAAACAATCTGTTGTTGAGCGTGGGTAACAGTTGTAAGATGAACCTATGCTGGTAGAAGAATATGTGGAGCTATGGGTAGGCACACAATATGACAGCAAGGATTAGCAATTAGCGAATGCAGATTAGCGATTGTTCAATCCAGATCCAAAGTACAAATCACAGGCGCTGGCTAAGACGTGTCGAGACGTAGCGCAGCAAGGTAAAAACAAAGGACGACAGAAAGATCTCACAGAACAAGCAGATAGTCCGGATTTTTCCTTTTTCGTGAATTTTCCTCAGAATTTTCCAAAAGGCACTAGTAGGAATCAAATTTTTTTTGTTTTTTCACTTTTTTTATATTTTTCTCTAAACAAGGATAAAAAGAGATGCAACCACAAAAATTGGCACCTACAACTGAGGTGGGATGTGGTCTACAGAAATACAACATGTTCTCTGAAAAGCGTACAAAAACTTTGACAATTTTTTTCTTTATTTTCCTGAATTTTTTTGGCAATTTTGATGAAACCAAAAAGGGCAAAGCCAAAGTGGTGAAAGAATCTGTTGTTGAGCATTAGTAACAGTTGCAAGATGATCCTTTGCTGACAGAAGAATATGTGGAGCTATGGGTTGGCACACAATATGACGGCAAGGATTAACAATTAAGGAATGCAGGTTAGCGATTGTTCAATCCGGATCCAAAGTACAAATCACAGGTGCTGGCTAAAACGTGTCGAGACGTAGCGCAACAAGGTGAAAACAAAGGACGATGGAAAGAACTCACAGAACAAGCAGATAGTCCAGACTTTTCCTTTTTCTGAATTTTCCCGAAATTTTCCAAAAGGCACTAGTAGGAAAATTTTTTTTATTCTTTCACTATTTTTTTTATATTTTTCTCTGAACAAGGATCAAAAAAGATGCAACCACAAAAATTGGCAGCTAGAACTGAGGTGAGATGTGGTCTACAGAAATATAGCACGTTCTCCGAAAAGCATGCTAAAACTTTGACAGTTTTTTTTCTTTATTTTCTTGAATTTTTTGGCAATTTTGATGAAACCAAACAGGGCAAAGCCAAAGTGGTGAAACAATCTATTGTTGAGCGTGGGTAACAGTTGTAAGATGAACCTGTGCTGACAGAAGAATATGTGGAGCTATGGGTAGGCAGACAATATGACAGCAAGAATTAGCAATTAACGAATGCAGATTAGCGATTATTCAATCCGGATCCAAAGTACAAATCACAGGTGCTGGCTAAGACGTGTCAAGACATAGCGCAGCAAGGTGAAAACAAAGGACGATAGAAAGAACTCACAGAACAAGTAGATAGTCCGGATTTTTCCTTTTTCCAGAATTTTCCTCGGAATTTTCTAAAAGGCACTAGTAGGAATCAATTTTTTTTTATTTTTTCACTTTTTTTATATTTTTCTCCGAACAAGGATCAAAAAAGATGCAACCACAAAAATTGGCAGCTACAACTGAGGTGGGATGTTGTCTATAGAAATACCGCACTTTCTTTTAAAAGCGTGCTAAAACTTTGATATTTTTTTCTTTAATTTCCTGAATTTTTTTGGCAATTTTGATGAAACCAAACAGGGCAAAACCAAAGTGGAGAAACAATTTGTTGTTGAGCGTGGGTAACAGTTGTAAGATGAACCTGTGCTGGTAGAAGACTATGTGGAGCTATGGGTAGGCACACAATATGACAGCAAGGATTAGCAATTAACGAATGCAGATTAGCGATTGTTCAATCCAGATCCAAAGTACAAATCACAGGCGCTGGCTAAGACGTGTCGAGACGTAGCGCAGCAAGGTAAAAACAAAGGACGACAGAAAGATCTCACAGAACAAGCAGATAGTCCGGATTTTTCCTTTTTCGCGAATTTTCCTCAGAATTTTCCAAAAGGCACTAGTAGGAATCAAATTTTTTTTTGTTTTTTCACTTTTTTTATATTTTTCTCTAAACAAGGATAAAAAAAGATGCAACCACAAAAATTGGCACCTACAACTGAGGTGGGATGTGGTCTACAGAAATACAGCACGTTCTCTGAAAAGCGTACAAAAACTTTGATAATTTTTTTCTTTATTTTCCTGAATTTTTTTGGCAATTTTGATGAAACCAAAAAGGGCAAAGCCAAAGTGGTGAAAGAATCTGTTGTTGAGCGTCGGTAACAGTTGCAAAGATGATCCTGTGCTGACAGAAGAATATGTGGAGCTATGGGTAGGCACACAATATGACGGCAAGGATTAGCAATTAAGGAACGCAGATTAGCGATTGTTCAATCCGGATCCAAAGTACAAATCACGGGTGCTGGCTAGGACATGTCGAGACGTAGCGCAGCAAGGTGAAAACAAAGGACGATGGAAAGAACTCACAGAACAAGCAGATAGTCCAGATTTTTCCTTTTTCCTGAATTTTCCTCAGAATTTTCCAAAAGGCACTAGTAGGAATCAATTTTTTTATTTTTTAACTATTTTTGTATTTTTCTCTGAACAAGCATAGAAAAAGATGCAACCACAAAAATTGGCACCTACAACTGAGGTGGGATGTGGTCTACAAAAATACAGCACATTCTCTGAAAAGCATGCAAAAAGTTTGACAATTTTTTTGCTTTATTTTCCTAAATTTTTTTGGCAATTTTGATGAAACCAAACAGGGCAAAGCCAAAGTGGTGAAACAATATGTTGTTGAGCGTGGGTAACAGTTGCAAGATGATCCAGTGCTGACAGAAGAATATGTGGAGCTATGGGTAGGCACACAATATGATAGCGAGGATTAGCAATTAACGAATGCATATTAGCGATTGTTCAATCCGGATCCAAAGTACAAATCACAGGTGCTGGCTAAGACGTGTCGAGACGTAGCGCAGCAAGGTGAAAACAAAGGACGATGGAAACAACTTAGAGAACAAGCAGATAGTCCGGATTTTTCCGTTTCCTGAATTTTCCCCAAAATTTTCCAAAAGGCACTAGTAGGAATCAAAATTTTTTATTTTTTCACTTTTTTTTGTATTTTTCTCTGAACAAGGATAAAAAAGATGCAACCACAAAAATTGGCACCTACAACTGAGGTGGGATGTGGTCTACAGAAATACAGCACGTTCTCTGAAAAGCATGCAAAAAGTTTGACAATTTTTTTTCTTTATTTTCCTGAATTTTTTTGGCAATTTTGATGAAACCAAACAGGGCAAAGCCAAAGTGTTGAAACAATATGTTGTTGAGCGTGGGTAACAGTTGCAAGATGATCCTGTGCTGACAGAAGAATATGTGGAGCTATGGGTAGGCACACAATCTGACAGCAAGGATTAGCAATTAACGAATGCAGATTAGCGATTATTCAATCCGGATCCAAAGTACAAATCATGGGTGCTGGCTAAGACGTGTCGAGACGTAGCGCAACAAGGTGAAAACAAAGGACGATGGAAAGAACTCACAGAACAAGCAGATAGTCCGGATTTTTCCTTTTTCCTGAATTTTCCCCGGAATTTTCCAAAAGGCACTAGTAGGAATCAATTTTTTTATTTTTCACTAATTTTTATATTTTTCTCTGAACAAGGATAAAAAAGATGCAACAACAAAAATTGGCACCTACAACTGAGGTGGGATGTCGTCTACAGAAATACAGCACGTTCTCTGACAAGCGTGCAAAAACTTTGACAATTTTTTTTCTTTATTTTCCTGAATTTTTTTGGCAATTTTGATGAAACCAAATAGGGCAAAGCCAACCTGTTGAAACAATCTGTTGTTGAGCGTGGGTAACAGTTACAAGATGAACCTGTGCTGACAGAAGAATATGTGGAGCTATGGGTAGGCACACAATATGATAGCGAGGATTAGCAATTAACGAATGCATATTAACGATTGTTCAATCCGGATCTAAAGTACAAATCACAGGTGCTGGCTAAGACGTGTCGAGACGTAGCGCAGCAAGGTAAAAACAAAGGACGATGGAAAGAATTTAGAGAACAAGCAGATAGTTCCGATTTTTCCATTTCCTGAATTTTCTTCGAAATTTTCCAAAAGGCACTAGTAGGAATCAAATTTTTTTATTTTTTCACTTTTTTTTGTATTTTTCTCTGAACAAGGATAAAAAAGATGCAACCACAAAAATTGGCACCTACAACTGAGGTGGGATGTGGTCTATAGAAATACAGCACGTTCTCTGAAAAGCATGCAAAAAGTTTGACAATTTTTTTCTTTATTTTCCTAAATTTTTTTGGCAATTTTGATGAAACCAAACAGGGCAAAGCCAAAGTGGTGAAACAATCTATTGTTGAGCGTCGGTAATAGTTGCAAGATGATCCTGTGCTGACAGAAGAATATGTGGAGCTATGGGTAGGCACAGAATATGACAGCAAGGATTAGCAATTAACGAATGCAGATTAGCGAGTGTTCAGTCCATATCCAAAGTACAAATCACAGGTGCTGGCTAAGTCGTGTCAAGACGTAGCGCAGCAAGGTGAAAACAAAGGACGATAGAAAGAACTCACAGAACAAGCAGATAGTCCGAATTTTTCCTTTTTCCTGAATTTTCCTTGGAATTTTCCAAAAGACACTAGTAGGAATCAAATTTTTTTTGTTTTTTCATTTTTCTGTATTTTTCTCTGAACAAGGATAAAAAAAGATGCAACCACAAAAATTGGGACCTACAACTGAGGTGGGATGTGGTCTACAGAAATACAGCACGTTCTCCGAAAAGCGTGCAAAAAGTTTGACAATTTTTTTTCTTTATTTTCCTTAATTTTTTGGCAATTTTGATGAAACCAAACAGGGCAAAGCCAAAGTGGTGAAACAATCTGTTGTTGAGCGTCGGTAACAGTTGCAAGATGATCCTGTGCTGACAGGAGAATATGTGGAGCTATGGGTAGGCACACAATATGACAGCAAGGATTAGCAATTAACGAATGCAGATTAGCGATTGTTCAATCCGGATCCAAAGTACAAATCACGGGTGCTGGCTAAGACGTGTCGAGACGTAGCGCAACAAGGTGAAAACAAAGGACGATGGAAAGAACTCACAGAAGAAGCAGATAGTCCGGATTTTTCCTTTTTCCTGAATTTTTCTCGGAATTTTCCAAAAGGCAGTAGTAGGAATCAAATTTTTTTTATTTTTTCACTATTTTTTTATATTTTTCTCTGAACAAGGATCAAAAAAGATGCAACCACAAAAATTGGCACCTACAACTGACGTGGGATGTGGTCCACAGAAATACAGCACATTCTCCGAAAAGCGTGCAAAAACTTTGACAATTTTTTTTCTTTATTTTCCTAATTTTTTTTGGCAATTTTGATGAAACCAAACAGGGCAAAGCCAAAGTGGTGAAACAATCTGTTCTTGAGCATGGGTAACAGTTGTAAGATGAACCTGTGCTGACAGAAGAATATGTGGAGCTTTGGGTAGGCACACAATATGACAGCAAGGATTAGCAATTAATGAATGCAGATTAGCGATTGTTCAATCCGGATCCAAAGTACAAATCACGGGTGCTGGCTAAGACGTGTCGAGACGTAGCACAACAAGGTGAAAACAAAGGACGATGGAAAGAACTCACAAAACAAGCAGATAGTCCGGATTTTTACTTTTTCCTGATTTTTTCCCGGAATTTTCCAAAAGGCACTAGTAGGAATCAATTTTTTTTTTATTTTTTCACTATTTTTTTATATTTTTCTCTGAACAAGGATAAAAAAAGATGCAACCACAAAAATTGGCAACTACAACTGAGGTGGGATGCGGTCTACAGAAATACAGCACGTTCTCTGAAAAGCATGCAAAAACTTTGACAATTTTTTTTATTTTTATGAATTTTTTTGGCAATTTTGTTGAAACCAAACATGGCAAAGCCAAAGTGATGAAACAATCTGTTGTTGAGCGTCGGGAATAGTTGCAAGATGATCCTGTGCAGACAGAAGAATATGTGGAGCTATGGGTAGGCACACAATATGACAGCAAGGATTAGCAATTAACGAATACAGATTAGCGATTGTTCAATCCGGATCCAAAGTACAAATCACGGGTGCTGGCTAAGATGTGTCGAGACGTAGCGCAACATGGTGAAAACAGAGGACGATGGAAAGAACTCACAGAACAAGCAGATAGTCCGAATTTTTACTTTTTCCTGAATTTTTCCCATAATTTTCCAAAAGGCACTAGTAGGAATCAATTTTTTTTTATTTTTTCACTATTTTTTTATATTTTTCTATGAACAAGGATAAAAAAGGATGCATCCTCAAAAATTGGCACCAACAACTTAGGTGGGATGTGGTCTACAGAAATATAGCACGTTCTCTGACAAGCGTGCAAAAACTTTGACAAATTTTTTTTTATTTTCCTGAATTTTTTTGGCAATTTTGATGAAACCATATAGGGCAAAGCCAACCTGTTGAAAAACAATCTGTTGTTGAGCGTGGGTAACAGTTACAAGATGAACCTGTGCTGAGAGAAGAATATGTGGAGCTATGGGTAGGCACACAATATGATAGCGAGGATTAGCAATTAACGAATGCATATTAGCGATTGTTCAATCCGGATCCAAAGTACAAATTACAGGTGCTGGCTAAGACGTGTCGAGACGTAGCGCAGCAAGGTGAAAACAAAGGACGATGGAAAGAACTTAGAGAACAACCAGATAGTCCGGATTTTTCCTTTTCCTGAATTTTCCCCGAAATTTTTCAAAAGGCATAGTAGGAATCAAATTTTTTTATTTTTTCACTTTTTTTTGTATTTTCTCTGGACAAGGATAAAAAAAGATGCAACCACAAAAATTGGCACCTACAACTGAGGTGGGATGTGGTCTACAGAAATACAGCACGTTCTCTAAAAACCGTGCAAAAAGTATGACAATTTTTTCTTTATTTTCCTGAATTTTTTTGGAAATTTTGATCAAACCAAACTGGGCAAAGCCAAAGTGGTGAAACAATCTGTTGTTGAGCGTCGGTAACAGTTGCAAGATGAACTTGTGCTGACAGAAGAATATGTGGAGCTATGGGTAGGCACATAATATGACAGCAAGGATTAGCAATTAATGAATGCAGATTAGCGATTGTTCAATCCGGATCCAAAGTACAAATCACGGGTGCAGGCTAAGACGTGTCGAGACGTAGCGCAACAAGGTGAAAACAAAGGACAATGGAAAGAACTCACAGAACAAGCAGATAGTCTGGATTTTTACTTTTTCCTGAATTTTTCGCGCAATTTTCCAAAAGGCACTAGTAGGAATCAAATTTTTTTTTATTTTTTCACTATTTTTTATATTTTTCTCTGAACAAGGATAAAAAAAGATGCAACCACAAAAATTGGCACCTACAACTGAGGTGGGATGCGGTCTACAGAAATACAGCACGTTCTCTGAAAAGCATGTAAAAACTTTGACAATTTTTTTTATTTTCCTGAATTTTTTGGCAATTTTGATGAAACCAAACATGGCAAAGCCAAAGTGATGAAACAATCTGTTGTTGAGCATCGGTAACAGTTGCAAGATGATCCTATGCAGACAGAAGAATATGTGGAGCTATGGGTAGGCACACAATATGACAGCAAGGATTAGCAATTAACGAATACAGATTAACGATTGTTCAATCCGGATCCAAAGTACAAATCACGGGTGCTGGCTAAGACGTGTCGAGACGTAGCGCAACAAGGTGAAAACAAAGCACAATGGAAAGAACTCACAGAACAAGCAGATAGTCCGGATTTTTACTTTTTCCTGAATTTTTCCCGGAATTTTCCAAAAGGCACTAGTAGGAATCAAATTTTTTTATTTTTTCACTATTTTTTTATATTTTTCTATGAACAAGGATAAAAAAAGATGCAACCTCAAAAATTGGCACCTACAACTGAGGTGGGATGTGGTCTACAGAAATACAGCACGTTCTCCGAAAAGCGTGCAAAAACTTTGACAATTTTTTTTATTTTCCTGAATTTTTTTGGCAATTTTGTTGAAACTAAACAGGGCAAAGCCAAAGTGATTAAACAATCTGTTGTTGAGCGTCGGTAACAGTTGCAAGATGATCCTGTGCAGACAAAAGAATATATGGAGCTATGGGTAGGCACACAATATGACAGCAAGGATTAGCAATTAACGAATACAGATTAGCGATTGTTCAATCCGGATCCAAAGTACAAATCATGGGTGCTGGCTAAGACGTGTCAAGACGTAGCGCAACAAGGTGAAAACAAAGGACGATGGAAAGAAGTCACAGAACAAGCAGATAGTCCGGATTTTTCCTTTTTCCTGAATTTTCCCCGGAATTTTCCAAAAGGCACTAGTAGGAATCAATTTTTTTATTTTTCACTATTTTTTATATTTTTCTCTGAACAAGGATAAAAAAGATGCAACCACAAAAATTGGCACCTACAACTGAGGTGGGATGTCGTCTACGGAAATACAGCACGTTCTCTGACAAGCGTGCAAAAACTTTGACAATTTTTTTTCTTTATTTTCCTGAATTTTTTTGGCAATTTTTATGAAACCAAATAGGGCAAAGCCAACCTGTAGAAACAATCTGTTGTTGAGCGTGGGTAACAGTTACAAGATGAACTTGTGCTGACAGAAGAATATGTGGAGCTATGGGTAGGCACACAATATGATAGCGAGGATTAGCAATTAACGAATGCATATTAACGAATGTTCAATCCGGATCCAAAGTACAAATCACAGGTGCTGGCTAAGACGTGTCGAGACGTAGCGCAGCAAGGTAAAAACAAAGGACGATGGAAAGAATTTAGAGAACAAGCAGATAGTTCGGATTTTTCCGTTTCCTGAATTTTCCCCGAAATTTTCCAAAAGGCACAAGTAGGAATCAAATTTTTTTATTTTTTCACTTTTTTTTGTATTTTTCTCTGAACAAGGATAAAAAAGATGCAACCACAAAAATTGGCACCTACAATTGAGTTGGGATGTGGTCTACAGAAATACAGCACGTTCTCTGAAAAGCATGCAAAAAGTTTGACAATTTTTTTTCTTTATTTTCCTGAATTTTTTTGGCAATTTTGATGAAACCAAACAGGGCAAAGCCAAAGTGGTGAAACAATCTGTTGTTGAGCGTCGGTAATAGTTGCAAGATGATCCTGTGCTGACAGAAGAATATGTGGAGTTATGGGTAGGCACACAATATGTGGAGCTATGGGTAGGCACACAATATGACAGCAAGGATTAGCAATTAACGAATGCAGATTAGCGAGTGTTCAGTCCAGATCCAAAGTACAAATCACAGGTGCTGGCTAAGTCGTGTCAAGACGTAGCGCAGCAAGGTGAAAACAAAGGACGATAGAAAGAACTCACAGAACAAGTAGATAGTCCGAATTTTTCCTTTTTCCTGAATTTTCCTTGGAATTTTCCAAAAGGCACTAGTAGGAATCAAATTTTTTTTATTTTTTCATTTTTTTGTATTTTTCTCTGAACAAGGATAAAAAAAGATGCAATCACAAAAATTGGCACCTACAACTGAGGTGGGATGTGGTCTACAGAAATACAGCACGTTCTCTGAAAAGCGTGCAAAAAGTCTGACAATTTTTTTTCTTTGTTTTCCTTAATTTTTTTGGCAATTCTGATGAAACCAAACAGGGCAAAGCCAAAGTGGTGAAACAATCTGTTGTTGAGCGTCGGTAATAGTTGCAAGATGATCCTGTGCTGACAGGAGAATATGTGGAGCTATGGGTAGGCACACAATATGACAGCAAGGATTAGCAATTAACGAATGCAGATTAGCGATTGTTCAATCCGGATCCAAAGTACAAATCACGGGTGCTGGCTAAGACGTATCGAGACGTAGCACAACAAGGTGAAAACAAAGGACGATGGAAAGAACTCACAGAACAAGCAGATAGTCCGGATTTTTCCTTTTTCCTGAATTTTTCTCGGAATTTTCCAAAAGGCAGTAGTAGGAATCAAATTTTTTTATTTTTTCACTATTTTTTTTTATATTTTTCTCTGAACAAGGATCAAAAAAGATGCAACCACAAAAATTGGCACCTACAACAGACGTGGGATGTGGTCCACAGAAATACAGCACGTTCTCCGAAAAGCGTGCAAAAACTTTGACAATTTTTTTCTTTATTTTCCTAATTTTTTTTGGCAATTTTGATGAAACCAAACAGGGCAAAGCCAAAGTGGTGAAACAATCTGTTTTTGAGCATGGGTAACAGCTGTAAGATGAACCTGTGCTAACAGAAGAATATGTGGAGCTTTGGGTAGGCACACAATATGACAGCAAGGATTAGCAATTAATGAATGCAGATTAGCGATTGTTCAATCCGGATCCAAAGTACAAATCATGGGTGCTGGCTAAGACGTGTCGAGACGTAGCACAACAAGGTGAAAACAAAGGACGATGGAAAGAACTCACAAAATAAGCAGATAGTCTGGATTTTTACTTTTTCCTGAATTTTTCCCGGAATTTTCCAAAAGGCACTAGTAGGAATCAAAATTTTATTTTATTTTTTCACTATTTTTTTATATTTTTCTCTGAACAAGGATAAAAAATATGCAACCTCAAAAATTGGCACCTACAACTGAGGTGGGATGTGGTCTACAGAAATATAGCACGTTCTCTGACAAGCGTGCAAAAACTTTGACAATTTTTTTTCTTTATTTTCCTGAATTTTTTTGGCAATTTTGATGAAACCAAATAGGGCAAAGCCAACCTGTTGAAACAATCTGTTGTTGAGCGTGGGTAACAGTTACAAGATGAACCTGTGCTGACAGAAGAATATGTGGAGCTATGGGTAGGCACACAATATGATAGCGAGGATTAGCAATTAACGAATGCATATTAGCGATTGTTTAATCCGGATCCAAAGTACAAATTACAGGTGCTGGCTAAGACGTGTCGAGACGTAGCACAGCAAGGTGAAAACAAAGGACGATGGAAAGAGCTTAGAGAACAACCAGATAGTCCGGATTTTTCCTTTTCCTGAATTTTCCCCGAAATTTTTCAAAAGGCACTAGTAGGAATCAAATTTTTTTATTTTTTCACTTTTTTTTGTATTTTCTCTGGACAAGGATAAAAAAAAGATGCAACCACAAAAATTGGCACCTACAACTGAGGTGGGATGTGGTCTATAGAAATACAGCACGTTCTCTAAAAACCGTGCAAAAAGTTTGACAATTTTTTCTTTATTTTCCTGAATTTTTTTGGAAATTTTGATCAAACCAAACTGGGCAAAGCCAAAGTGGTGAAACAATCTGTTGTTGAGAGTCGGTAACAGTTGCAAGATGAACTTGTGCTGACAGAAGAATATGTGGAGCTATGGGTAGGCACATAATATGACAGCAAGGATTAGCAATTAATGAATGCAGATTAGCGATTGTTCAATCCGGATCCAAAGTACAAATCACGGGTGCTGGCTAAGACGTATCGAGACGTAGCGCAACAAGGTGAAAACAAAGCACAATGGAAAGAACTCACAGAACAAGCAGATAGTCCGGATTTTTACTTTTTCCTGAATTTTTCCCGCAATTTTCCAAAAGGCACTAGTAGGAATCAATTTTTTTTTCACTATTTTTATATTTTTCTCTGAACAAGGATAAAAAAGATGCAACCACAAAAATTGGCACCTACAACTGAGGTGGGATGCGCTCTACAGAAATACAGCACGTTCTCTGAAAAGCATGTAAAAACTTTGACAATTTTTTTTATTTTCCTGAATTTTTTGGCAATTTTGATGAAACCAAACGTGGCAAAGCCAAAGTGATGAAACAATCTGTTGTTGAGCGTCGGTAACAGTTGCAAGATGATCCTATGCAGACAGAAGAATATGTGGAGCTATGGGTAGGCGCACAATATGACAGCAAGGATTAGCAATTAACGAATACAGATTAACGATTGTTCAATCCGGATCCAAAGGACAAATCACGGGTGCTGGCTAAGACGTGACGAGACGTAGCGCAACAAGGTGAAAACAAAGCACAATGGAAAGAACTCACAGAACAAGCAGATAGTCCGGATTTTTACTTTTTCCTGAATTTTTCCCGGAATTTTCCAAAAGGCACTAGTAGGAATCAAATTTTTTTATTTTTTCACTATTTTTTTATATTTTTCTATGAACAAGGATAAAAAAAGATGCAACCTCAAAAATTGGCACCTACAACTGAGGTGGGATGTGGTCTACAGAAATACAGCACGTTCTCTAAAATGCGTGCAAAAAGTTTGACAATTTTTTATATTTATTTTCCTGAATTTTTTAGGCAATTTTGATGAAACCAAACTGGGCAAAGCCAAAGTGGTGAAACAATCTGTTGTTGAGCGTCGGTAACAGTTGCAAGATGAACCTGTGCTGACAGAAGAATATGTGGAGCTATGGGTAGGCACACAATATGACAGCAAGGATTAGCAATTAATGAATGCAGATTAGCGATTGTTCAATCTGGATCCAAAGTACAAATCACGGGTGCTAGCTAAAACGTGTCGAGACGTAGCGCAACAAGGTGAAAACAAAGGACGATGGAAAGAACTCACAGAACAAGCAGATAGTCCTGATTTTTCCGTTTTCCTGAATTTTTCCTAGAATTTTCCAAAAGGCACTAGTAGGAATCAAATTTTTTTTTATTTTTTCACTATTTTTTATATTTTTCTCTGAACAAGGATCAAAAAAGATGCAACCATAAAAATTGTCACCTACAAGTGACGTGGGATGTGGTCTACAGAAATACAGCACGTCCTCCGAAAAGCATGCAAAAACTTTGACAAATTTTTTTATTTTCCTGAATTCTTTTGGCAATTTTGATGAAACCAAACAGGGCAAAGCCAATGTGGTGAAACAATCTGTTGTTGAGCGTGGGTAACAGTTGTAAGATGAACCTGTGCTGACAGAAGAATATGTGGAGCTATGGGTAGGCACACAATATGACAGCAAGGATTATCAATTAATGAATGCAGATTAGCGATTGTTCAATCCAGATCCAAAGTACAAATCATGGGTGCTGGCTAAGACGTGTCGAGACGTAGCGCAACAAGGTGAAAACAAAGGACGATGGAAAGAACTCACAGAACAAGCAGATAGCCTGGATTTTTCCTTTTTCCTGAAATTTCCTTGGAATTTTCCAAAAGGCACTAGTAGGAATCAATTTTTTTTCACTTTTTTTATATTTTTCTCTAAACAAGGATAAAAAAAGATACAACCACAAAAATTGGCACCTACAACTGAGGTGGGATGTGGTCTACAGAAATATAACACGTTCTCTGAAAGGCGTGCAAAAACTTTGACAATTTTTTTCTTTATTTTCCTAAATTTTTTTGGCAATTTTGATGAAACCAAATAGGGCAAAGCCAAAGTGGTGAAAGAATCCGTTGTTGAGCGTCGGTAACAGTTGCAAGATGATCCTGTGCTGACAGAAGAATATGTGGAGCTATGGGTAGGCACGAAATATGACAGCAAGGATTAGCAATTAATGAATGCAGATTAGCGATTGTTCAATCCGGATCCAAAGTACAAATCACGGGTGTTGGCTAAGACGTGTCGAGACGTAGCGCAACATGGTGAAAACAAAGGACGATGGAAAGAACTCACAAACAAGCAGATACTCCGAATTTTTCCTTTTTCCTGAATTTTTCCCGAAATTTTACAAAAGGCACTAGTAGGAATCAATTTTTTTATTTTTTCACTTTTTTTTATATTTTTCTCTGAACAAGGATAAAAAAATATGCAACCACAAAAATTGGCACCTACAACTGAGGTGGGATGCGGTCTATAGAAATACAGCACGTTCTCTGAAAAGCATGCAAAAACTTTGACAATTTTTTTTATTTTCCTGAATTTTTTTGGCAATTTTGTTGAAACTAAAAATGGCAAAGCCAAAGTGATGAAACAATCTGTTGTTGAGCGTCGGTAACAGTTGCAAGATGATCCTGTGCAGACAGAAGAATATATGGAGCTATGGGTAGGCACAAAATATGACAGCAAGGATTAGCAATTCATGAATGCAGATTAGCGATTGTGCAATCCGGATCCAAAGTACAAATCACGGGTGTTGGCTAAGACGTGTCGAGACGTAGCGCAACAAGGTGAAAACAAAGGACGATGGAAAGAACTCACAAACAAGCAGATACTCCGGATTTTTCTTTTTCCTGAATTTTTCTCAAAATTTTCCAAAAGGCACTTGTAGGAATCAAATTTTTTTTATTTTTTCACTATATTTTTATATTTTTCTCTGAACAAGGATAAAAAAAGATGCAACCACAAAAATTGGCACCTACATCTGAGGTGGGATGTGGTCTACAGAAATACAGCACGTTCTCTGAAAAGCATGCAAAAACTTTGACAATTTTTTTTATTTTCCTGAATTTTTTTAGCAATTTTGATGAAACCAAACATGGCAATGCCAAAGTGATGAAACAATCTGTTGCTGAGCGTCGGTAACAGTTGCAAGATGATCCTATGCAAACAGAAGAATATGTGGAGCTACGGGTAGGCACACAATCTGACAGCAAGGATTAGCAATTAACAAATACAGATTAGCGATTGTTCAATCCGGATCCAAAGTACAAATCACGGGTGCTGCCTAAGACGTGTCGAGACGTAGCGCAACAAGGTGAAAACATAGGACGATGGAAAGAACTCACAGAACAAGCAGATAGTCCGGATATTTACTTTTTCCTGAATTTTTCCCGGAATTTTCCAAAAGGCACTAGTAGGAATCAAATTTTTTTTTTATTTTTTCACTATTTTTTATATTTTTCTCTGAACAAGGATAAAAAAATATGCAACCTCAAAAATTGGCACCTACAACTGAGGTGGGATGTGGTCTACAGAAATACAGCACGTTCTCTGACAAGCGTGCAAAAACTTTGACAATTTTTTTTCTTTATTTTCCTGAATTTTTCTGGCAATTTTGGTGAAACCAAATAGGGCAAAGCTAAACTGGTGAAACAATCTGTTGTTGAGCATGGGTAACAGTTACAAGATGAACCTGAGCTGACAGAAGAATATGTGGAGCTATGGGTAGGCACATAATATGATAGCAAGGATTAGCAATTAACGAATGCATATTAGCGATTGTTCAATCCGGATCCAAAGTACAAATTGCAGGAGCTGGCTAAGACGTGTCGAGACGTAGCGCAGCAAGGTGAAAACAAAGGACGATGGAAAGAACTTAGAGAACAACCAGATGGTCCGGATTTTTCCTTTTCCTGAATTTTCCTCGAAATTTTCCAAAAGGCACTAGTAGGAATCAAATTTTTTTATTTTTTCACTTTTTTTGTATTTTTCTCTAGGCAGGGATAAAAAAAGATGCAACCACAAAAATTGGCACCTACAACTGAGTTGGGATGTGGTCTACAAAAATACAGCACGTTCTCTAAAAAGCGTGCAAAAAGTTTTGCAATTTTTTCTTTATTTTCCTGAATTTTTTTGGAAATTTTGATCAAACCAAACTGGGCAAAGCCAAAGTGGTGAAACAATCTGTTGTTGAGCGTCGGTAACAGTTGCAAGATGATCCTGTGCTGACAGAAGAATATGTGGAGCTATGGATAGGCACAAAATATGACAGCAACGATTAGCAATTCATGAATGCAGATTAGCGATTGTGCAATCCGGATCCAAAGTACAAATCACGGGTGTTGGCTAAGACGTGTCGAGACGTAGCGCAACAAGGTGAAAACAAAGGATGATGGAAAGAACTCACAAACATGCAGATACTCCGGATTTTTCCTTTTCCCTGAATTTTTCCTGAAATTTTCCAAAAGGCACTAGTAGGAATCATTTTTTTTATTTTTTCACTTTTTTATATTTTTCTCTGAACAAGGATAAAAAAAGATGCAACCACAAAAATTGGCACCTACAACTGAGGTGGGATGTGGTCTACAGAAAGACAGCACGTTCTCTGAAAAGCATGCAAAAACTTTGACAATTTTTTTTATTTTCCTGAATTTTTTTGGCAATTTTGATGAAACCAAACATGGCAAAGCCAAAGTGATGAAACAATCTGTTGTTGAGCGTCGGTAACAGTTGCAAGATGATCCTATGCAGACAGAAGAATATGTGGAGCTATGGGTAGGCACACAATATGACCGCAAGGATTAGCAATTAACAAATACAGATTAGCGATTGTTCAATCCGGATCCAAAGTACAAATCACGGGTGCTGCCTAAGACGTGTCGAGACGTAGTGCAACAAGGTGAAAACAAAGGACGATGGAAAGAACTCACAGAACAAGCAGATAGTCCGGATTTTTACTTTTTCCTGAATTTTTCCCGGAATTTTCCAAAAGGCACTAGTAGGAATCAAATTTTTTTTTTATTTTTTCACTATTTTTTTATATTTTTCTCTGAACAAGGATAAAAAAAGATGCAACCTCAAAAATTGGCACCTACAACTGAGGTGGGATGTGGTCTATAGAAATACAGCACGTTCTCTGACAAGCGTGCAAAAACTTTGACAATTTTTTTCTTTATTTTCCTGAATTTTTCTGGCAATTTTGATGAAACCAAATAGGGCAAAGCTAAACTGGTGAAACAATCTGTTGTTGAGCATGGGTAACAGTTACAAGATGAATCTGAGCTGATAGAAGAACATATGGAGCTATGGGTAGGCACACAATATGATAGCAAGGATTAGCAATTAACGAATGCATATTAGCTATTGTTCAATCCGGATCCAAAGTACAAATTACAGGTGCTGGCTAAGACGTGTCGAGACGTAGCGCAGCAAGGTGAAAACAAAGGACGATGGAAAGAACTTAGAGAACAACCAGATTGTCCGGATTTTTCCTTTTCCTAAATTTTCCCCGAAATTTTCCAAAAGGCACTAGTAGGAATCAAAATTTTTTATTTTTTCACTTTTTTTGTATTTTTCTCTGGACAAGGATAAAAAAAGATGCAACCTCAAAAATTGGCACCTACAACTGAGGTGGGATGTGGTCTACAGAAATACAGCACGTTCTCTAAAAAGCGTGCAAAAACTTTAACAATTTTTTTCTTTATTTTCCTGAATTTTTTTAGCAATTTTGATGAAACCAAACAGGGCAAAGCCAAAGTGGTGAAAGAATCTGTTGTTGAGCGTCGGTAACAGTTGCAAGATGATCCTGTGCTGACAGAAGAATATGTGGAGCTATGGGTAGGCACAAAATATGACAGCAAGGATTAGCAATTCATGAATGCAGATTAGCGATTGTGCAATCCGGATCCAAAGTACAAATCACGGGTGTTGGCTAAGACGTGTCGAGACGTAGCGCAACAAGGTGAAAACAAAGGACGATGGAAAGAACTCACAAACAAGCGGATACTCCGGATTTTTCCTTTTTCCTGAATTTTTCCCGAAATTTTCCAAAAGGCACTTGTAGGAATCAATTTTTTTATTTTTTTCACTATATTTTTATATTTTTCTCTGAACAAGGATAAAAAAAGATGCAACCACAAAAATTGGCACCTACAACTGAGGTGGGATGTGGTCTACAGAAATACAGCACGTTCTCTGAAAAGCATGCAAAAACTTTGACAATTTTTTTTATTTTCCTGAATTTTTTTGCCAATTTTGATGAAACCAAACATGGCAAAGCCAAAGTGATGAAACAATCTGTTGTTGAGCGTCGGTAACAGTTGCAAGATGACCCTATGCAGACAGAAGAATATGTGGAGCTACGGGTAGGCACACAATCTGACAGCAAGGATTAGCAATTAACAAATACAGATTAGCGATTGTTTAATCCGGATCCAAAGTACAAATCACGGGTGCTGCCTAAGACGTGTCGAGACGTAGCGCAGCAAGGTGAAAACAAAGGACGATGGAAATAATTCACAGAAGAAGCAGATAGTCTGGATTTCTCCTTTTTCCTGAATTTTTGTCGGAATTTTCCAAAAGGCACTAGTAGGAATCAATTTTTTTATTTTTTCACTTTTTTATATATTTCTCTGAACAAGGATAAAAAAAGATGCAACCACAAAAATTGGCACCTACAACTGAGGTGGGATGTGGTCTACAAAAATACAACACATTCTCTGAAAAGCGTGCAAAAACTTTGACAATTTTTTTCTTTATTTTCCTGAATTTTTTTGGAAATTTTGATGAAACCAAACAGGGCAAAGCCAAAGTGGTGAAAGAATCTATTGTTGAGCGTCGGCAACAGTTGCAAGATGATCCTGTGCTGACAGAAGAATATGTGGAGCTATGGTAGGCAAACAATATGACAGCAAGGATTAGCAATTAACGAATGCATATTAGCGATTGTTCAATCTAGATCCAAAGTACAAATCACAGGTGCTGGCTAAGACGTGTTGAGACGTAGCGCAGCAAGGTGAAAACAAAGGACGATAGAAAGAACTCACAAAATAAGCAGATAGTCCGGATTTTTTCTTTTTCCTAAATTTTCCTCAGAATTTTCCAAAAGGCACTAGTAGGAATCAATTTTTTTATTTTTTCACTTTTTTTGTATTTTTCTCTGAACAAGGATAAAAAAGATGCAACCACAAAAATTGACACCTACAACTGACGTGGGATGTGGTCTACAGAAATACAGCACGTTCTCCGAAAAGCGTGCAAAAACTTTGACAATTTTTTTCTTTATTTTCCTGAATTTTTTTTGCAATTTTGATGAAACCAAATAGGGCAAAGCCAAAGTGGTGAAACAATCTGTTGTTGAGCGTCGGTAACAGTTGCAAGATGATCCTATGCTGACAGAAGAATATGTGGAGCTATGGGTAGGCACACAATATGACAGCAAGGATTAGCAATTAACGAATACAGATTAGCAATTGTTCAATCCGGATCCAAAGTACAAATCACGGGTGCTGGCTAAGCCATGTCCAGACGTAGCGCAACAAGGTGAAAACAAAGGACGATGGAAAGAACTCACAGAACAAGCACATAGTCCAGATTTTTCCTTTTTCCTGAATTTTTCCCGGAATTTTCCAAAAGGCACTTGTAGGAATCAAAATTTTTTTATTTTTTCACTATATTTTTATATTTTTCTCTGAACAAGGATCAAAAAAATGCAACCATAAAAATTGGCACCTACAACTGACGTGGGATGTGGTCTACAAAAATACAGCACGTTCTCTAAAAAGCGTGCAAAAACTTTGACAATTTTTTTCTTTATTTTCCTGATTTTTTTTGGCAATTTTGATGAAACCAAACAGGGCAAAACCAAAGTGGTGAAACAATCTGTTGTTGAGCGTGGGTAACAGTTGAAAGATGAACCTGTGCTGACAGAAGAATATGTGGAGCTATGGGTAGGCACACATTATGACAACAAGGATTAGCAATTAATGAATGCAGATTAGCGATTGTTCAATCCGGATCCAAAGTACAAATCACGGGTGCTGCCTAAGACGTGTCGAGACGTAGCGCAACAAGGTGAAAACAAAGGACAATGGAAAGAACTCACAGAACAAGAAGATAGTCCGGATTTTTATTTTTTCCTGAATTTTTCCCAGAATTTTCCAAAAGGCACTAGTAGGAATCAATTTTATTTTATTTTTTCACTATTTTTTTATATTTTTCTCTGAACAAGGATAAAAAAAGATGCAACCTCAAAAATTGGCACCTACAACTGAGGTGGGATGTGGTCTACAGAAATACAACACGTTCTCTGACAAGCGTGCAAAAACTTTGATAATTTTTTTTCTTTATTTTCCTGAATTTTTTTGGCAATTTTGATGAAACCAAATAGGGCAAAGCTAAACTGGTGAAACAATTCGTTGTTGAGCATGGGTAACAGTTACAAGATGAACCTGAGCTGACAGAAGAATATGTGGAGCTATGGGTAGGCACACAATATGATATCAAGGATTAGCAATTAACGAATGCAGATTAGCGATCGTTCAATCCGGATCCAAAGTACAAATTACAGGTGCTGGCTAAGACGTGTCGAGACGTAGTGCAGCAAGGTGAAAACAAAGGACGATGGAAAGAAGTTAGAGAACAACCAGATAGTCCAGATTTTTCCTTTTCCTAAATTTTCCCCGAAATTTTCCAAAAGGCACTAGTAGGAATCAAAATTTTTTATTTTTTCACTTTTTTTGTATTTTTCTCTGGACAAGGATAAAAAAGATGCAACCACAAAAATTGGCACCTACAACTAAGGTGGGATGTGGTCTACAGAAATACAGCACGTTCTCTAAAAACCGTGCAAAAAGTTTGACTATTTTTTTCTTTAGTTTCCTGAATTTTTTTGGCAATTTTGATGAAACCAAACTGGGCGAAGCCAAAGTGGTGAAACAATCTGTTGTTTAGCGTCGGTAACAGTTCAAGATGAACCTGTGCTGACAGAAGAATATGTGGAGCTATGGGTAGGCACACAATATGACAGCAAGGATTAGCAATTAATGAATGCAGATTAGCGATTGTTCAATCCGGATCCAAAGTACAAATCACGGGTGCTGGCTAAAACGTGTCGAGACGTAGCGCAACAAGGTGAAAACAAAGGACGATGGAAAGAACTCACAGAACAAGCAGATAGTCCGGATTTTTCCTTTTTCCTGAATTTTTCCCAGAATTTTCCAAAAGGCACTAGTACGAATCAATTTTTTTATTTTTCACTATTTTTTTATATTTTTCTCTGAACAAGGATAAAAAAAGATGCAACCATAAAAATTGGCACCTACAACTAACGTGGGATGTGGTCTATAGAAATACAGCACGTTCTTCGAAAAGCGTGTAAAAACTTTGACAATTTTTTTCTTTATTTTCCTGAATTTTTTTGCAATTTTCATAAAACCAAACAGGGCAAAGCCAAAGTGGTGAAACAATCTGTTGTTGAGCGTGGGGTAATAATTGTAAGATGAACCTGTGCTGACAGAAGAATATGTGGAGCTATGGGTAGGCACACAATATGACAGCAAGGATTAGCAATTAATGAATGCAGATTAGCGATTGTTCAATCCGGATCCAAAGTACAAATCACAGGTGTTGGCTAAGACATGTCAAGACGTAGCGCAGCAAGGTGAAAACAAAGGACGATGGAAAGAACTCACAGAAGAAGCAGATAGTCTGGATTTTTCCTTTTTCCTGAATTTTCCTCAGAATTTTCCAAAAGGCACTAGTAGGAATCAAATTTTTTTTATTTTTTCACTTTTTTTATATATTTCTCTGAACAAGGATAAAAAAAGATGGAACCACAAAAATTTGCACCTACAACTGAGGTGGGATGTGGTCTACAGAAATACAGCACATTCTCTGAAAAGCGTGCAAAAACTTTGACAATTTTTTTCTTTATTTTCCTGAATTTTTTGGCAATTTTGATGAAACCAAATAGGGCAAAGCCAAAGTGGTGAAAGAATCTATTGTTGAGCGTCGGCAACAGTTGCAACATGATCCTGTGCTGACAGAAGAATATGTGGAGCTATGGGTAGGCACACAATATGACAGCAAGGATTAGCAATTACCGAATGTAGATTAGCGTTTGTTCAATCCAGATCCAAAGTACAAATCACAGGTGCTGGCTAGGACGTGTTGAGACGTAGCGCAGCATGGTGAAAACAAAGGACGATAGAAAGAACTCACAGAATAAGCAGATAGTCCGGATTTTTTCTTTTTCCTAAATTTTCCTCGGAATTTTCCAAAACGCACTAGTAGGAATCAATTTTTTTTATTTTTTCACTTTTTTTGTATTTTTCTCTTAATAAGGATAAAAAAGATGCAACCACAAAAATTGACACCTACAACTAACGTGGGATGTGGTCTACAGAAATACAGCACGTTCTCCGAAAAACGTGCAAAAACTTTGACAATTTTTTTGTTTATTTTCCTGAATTTTTTTTGCAATTTTGATGAAACCAAACAGGGCAAAGCCAAAGTGGTGAAACAATCTGATGTTGAGCGTCGGTAACAGTTGCAAGATAATCCTGTGCTGACAGAAGAATATGTGGAGCTATGGGTAGGCACACAATATGACAGCAAGGATTAGCAATTAACAAATACAGATTAGCAATTGTTCAATCCGGATCCAAAGTACAAATCACGGGTGCTGGCTAAGACGTGTCGAGACGTAGCGCAACAAGGTGAAAACAAAGGACGATGGAAAGAACTCACAGAACAAGCAGATAGTCCAGATTTTTCCTTTTTCCTGAATTTTTCCCGGAATTTTCCAAAAGGCACTTGTAGGAATCAAAATTTTTTTATTTTTTCACTATATTTTTATATTTTTCTCTGAACAAGGATCAAAAAAGATGCAACCATAAAAATTGGCACCTACAACTAAGGTGGGATGTGGTCTACAGAAATACAGCACGTTCTCTGAAAAGCGTGCAAAAACTTTGACAATTTTTTTCTTTATTTTCCTGAATTTTTTTGGCAATTTTGATGAAACCAAACAGGGCAAAGCCAAAGTGGTGAAAGAATCTGTTGTTGAGCGTCAGTAACAGTTGCAAGATGATCCTGTGCAGACAGAAGAATATGTGGAGCTATGGGTAGGCACACAATATGACCGCAAGGATTAGCAATTAACGAATGCAGATTAGCGATTGTTCAATCCGGATCCAAAGTACAAATCACAGGTGCTGGCTAAGATGTGTTGAGACGTAGCGCAGCAAGGTGAAAACAAAGGACGATAGAAAGAACTCACAGAATAAGCAGATAGTCCGGATTTTTTCTTTTTCCTGAATTTTGCTTGGAATTTTCCAAAAGGCACTAGTAGGAATCAATTTTTTTATTTTTTCACTTTTTTTTGTATTTTTCTCTGAACAAGGATAAAAAAGATGCAACCACAAAAATTGGCACCTACAACTGAGGTGGGATGTGGTCCACAGAAATACAGCACGTTCTCTGAAAAGCGTGCAAAAACTTTGACAATTTTTTTTCTTTATTTTCCTGAATTTTTTTGGTAATTTTGATGAAACCAAACATGGCAAAGCCAAAGTGGTGAAACAATCTGTTGTTGAGCGTCGGTAACAGTTGCAAGATGATCCTGTGCTGACAAAAGAATATGTGGAGCTACGGGTAGGCACACAATATGACAGCGAGGATGAGTAATTAACGAATGCAGATTAGCGATTGTTCAATCCGGATCCAAAGTACAAATCACGGGTGCTGGCTAAGACGTGTCGAGACGTAGCGCAACAAGTTGAAAACAAAGGACGATGGAAAGAACTCACTGAACAAGCAGATAGTCCGGATTTTTCCTTTCTCCTGAATTTTTCCTAGAATATTCCAAAAGGCACTAGTAGGAATCAAATTTTTTTATTTTTTCACTATTTTTTTATATTTTTCTCCAAACAAGGATAAAAAAAGATGCAACCACAAAAATTAGCACCTACAACTGAGGTGGAATGTGGTCTACAGAAATACAACACGTTCTTTGACAAGCGTGCAAAAACTTTGACAATTTTTGTTCTTTATTTTCCTGAATTTTTTTGGCAATTTTGATGAAACCAAATAGGGCAAAGCCAAACTGGTGAAACAATCTATTATTGAGCGTGGGTAACAGTTGCAACATGAACCTGTGCTGACAGAAGAATATGTGGAGCTATGGGAAGGCACAGAATATGATAGCAAGGTTTAGCAATTAACGAATGCATATTAGCGATTGTTCAATCCGGATCCAAAGTACAAATCACAGGTGCTGGCTAAGACGTGTCGAGACGTAGCGCAGCAATGTGAAAACAAAGGACGATGGAAAGAACTTAGAGAACAAGCAGATAGTCTGAATTTTTCCTTTTCCTGAATTTTCCCCGAAATTTTCCAATAGGAACTAGTAGGAATCAAAATTCTTTATTTTTTCACTTTTTTGTATTTTTCTCTGAACAAGGATAAAAAAAGATGCAACCACAAAAATTGGCACCTACAACTGAGGTGGGATGTGGTCTACAGAAATACAGCACGTTCTCCGAAAAGCGTGCAAAAACTTTGACAATTTTATTTCTTTATTTTCCTGAATTTTTTTGGCAATTTTGATGCAACCAAACAGGGCAAAGCCAAAGTGGTGAAACAATCTGTTGTTAAGCGTCGGTAACAGTTGCAAGATGATCCTATGCTGACAGAAGAATATGTGGAGCTATGGGTAGGCACACAATATGACAGCAAGGATTAGCAATTAACGAATGCATATTAGCGATTGTTCAATCCAGATCCAAAGTACAAATCACAGGTGCTGGCTAAGACGTATTGAGACGTAGCGTAGCAAGGTGAAAACAAAGGACGATAGAAAGAACTCACAGAATAAGCAGATGGTCTGGATTTTTTCTTTTTCCTGAATTTTCCTCAGAATTTTCCAAAAGGCACTAGTAGGAATCAATTTTTTTTTTATTTTTTCACATTTTTTTGTATTTTTCTCTTAACAAGGATAAAAAAGATGCAACCACAAAAATTGGCACCTACAACTGACATGGGATGTGGTCTACAGAAATACAGCACGTTCTCCGAAAAGCGTGCAAAAAGTTTGACAATTTTTTTTCTTTATTTTCCTGAATTTTTTTGCAATTTTGATGAAACCAAATAGGGCAAAGCCAAAGTGGTGAAACAATCTGTTGTTGAGCGTCGGTAACAGTTGCAAGATGATCCTGTGCTGACAGAAGAATATGTGGAGCTATGGGTAGGCACACAATATGACAGCAAGGATTAGCAATTAACGAATACAGATTAGCAATTGTTCAATCCGGATCCAAAGTACAAATCACGGGTGCTGGCTAAGCCATGTCCAGACGTAGCGCAACAAGGTGAAAACAAAGGACGATGGAAAGAACTCACAGAACAAGCACATAGTCCAGATTTTTCGTTTTTCCTGAATTTTTCCCGGAATTTTCCAAAAGGCACTTGTAGGAATCAAAATTTTTTTATTTTTTCACTATATTTTTATATTTTTCTCTGAACAAGGATCAAAAAAGATGCAACCATAAAAATTGGCACCTACAACTGACGTGGGATGTGGTCTACAGAAATACAGCACGTTCTCTAAAAAGCGTGCAAAAACTTTGACAATTTTTTTTTTATTTTCCTGATTTTTTTTGGCAATTTTGATGAAACCAAACAGGGCAAAACCAAAGTGGTGAAACAATCTGTTGTTGAGCGTGGGTAACAGTTGTAAGATGAACCTGTGCTGACAGAAGAATATGTGGAGCTATGGGTAGGCACACATTATGACAACAAGGATTAGCAATTAATGAATGCAGATTAGCGATTGTTCAATCCGGATCCAAAGTACAAATCACGGGTGCTGCCTAAGACGTGTCGAGACGTAGCGCAACAAGGTGAAAACAAAGGACAATGGAAAGAACTCACAGAACAAGCAGATAGTCCGGATTTTCATTTTTTCCTGAATTTTTCCCGAAATTTTCCAAAAGGCACTAGTAGGAATCAATTTTATTTTATTTTTTCACTATTTTTTATATTTTTCTCTGAACAAGGATAAAAAAAGATGCAACCTCAAAAATTGGCACCTACAACTGAGGTGGGATGTGGTCTACAGAAATACAACACGTTCTCTGACAAGCGTGCAAAAACTTTGACAATTTTTTTTCTTTATTTTCCTGAATTTTTTTGGCAATTTTGATGAAACCAAATAGGGCAAAGCTAAACTGGTGAAACAATTCGTTATTGAGCATGGGTAACAGTTACAAGATGAACCTGAGCTGACAGAAGAATATGTGGAGCTATGGGTAGGCACACAATATGATAGCAAGGATTAGCAATTAACGAATGCAGATTAGCGATCGTTCAATCCGGATCCAAAGTACAAATTACAGGTGCTGGCTAAGACGTGTCGAGACGTAGTGCAGCAAGGTGAAAAGAAAGGACGATGGAAAGAACTTAGAGAACAACCAGATAGTCCGGATTTTTCCTTTTCCTGAATTTTCCCCGAAATTTTCCAAAAGGCACTAGTAGGAATCAAAATTTTTTATTTTTTCACTTTTTTTGTATTTTTCTCTGGACAAGGATAAAAAAAGATGCAACCACAAAAATTGGCACCTACAACTAAGGTGGGATGTGGTCTACAGAAATACAGCACGTTCTCTAAAAACCGTGCAAAAAGTTTGACAATTTTTTTTCTTTAGTTTCCTGAATTTTTTTGGCAATTTTGATGAAACCAAACTGGGCGAAGCCAAAGTGGTGAAACAATCTGTTGTTTAGCGTCGGTAACAGTTCAAGATGAACCTGTGCTGACAGAAGAATATGTGGAGCTATGGGTAGGCACACAATATGACAGCAAGGATTAGCAATTAATGAATGCAGATTAGCGATTGTTCAATCCGGATCCAAAGTACAAATCACGGGTGCTGGCTAAAACGTGTCGAGACGTAGCGCAACAAGGTGAAAACAAAGGACGATGGAAAGAACTCACAGAACAAGCAGATAGTCCGGATTTTTCCTTTTTCCTGAATTTTTCCCAGAATTTTCCAAAAGGCACTAGTACGAATCAATTTTTTTATTTTTCACTATTTTTTTATATTTTTCTCTGAACAAGGATAAAAAAAGATGCAACCATAAAAATTGGCACCTACAACTAACGTGGGATGTGGTCTATAGAAATACAGCACGTTCTTCAAAAAGCGTGTAAAAACTTTGACAATTTTTTTCTTTATTTTCCTGAATTTTTTTGCAATTTTCATAAAACCAAACAGGGCAAAGCCAAAGTGGTGAAACAATCTGTTGTTGAGCGTGGGGTAATAATTGTAAGATGAACCTGTGCTGACAGAAGAATATGTGGAGCTATGGGTAGGCACACAATATGACAGCAAGGATTAGCAATTAATGAATGCAGATTAGCGATTGTTCAATCCGGATCCAAAGTACAAATCACAGGTGTTGGCTAAGACGTGTCAAGACGTAGCGCAGCAAGGTGAAAACAAAGGACGATGGAAAGAACTCACAGAAGAAGCAGATAGTCTGGATTTTTCCTTTTTCCTGAATTTTCCTCGGAATTTTCCAAAAGGCACTAGTAGGAATCAATTTTTTTTATTTTTTCACTTTTTTTATATATTTCTCTGAACAAGGATAAAAAAAGATGGAACCACAAAAATTTGCACCTACAACTGAGGTGGGATGTGGTCTACAGAAATACAACACATTCTCTGAAAAGCGTGCAAAAACTTTGACAATTTTTTTCTTTATTTTCCTGAATTTTTTGGCAATTTTGATGAAACCAAATAGGGCAAAGCCAAAGTGGTGAAAGAATCTATTGTTGAGCGTCGGCAACAGTTGCAACATGATCCTGTGCTGACAGAAGAATATGTGGAGCTATGGGTAGGCACACAATATGACAGCAAGGATTAGCAATTACCGAATGCAGATTAGCGTTTGTTCAATCCAGATCCAAAGTACAAATCACAGGTGCTGGCTAGGACGTGTTGAGACGTAGCGCAGCATGGTGAAAACAAAGGACGATAGAAAGAAGTCACAGAATAAGCAGATAGTCCAGATTTTTTCTTTTTCCTAAATTTTCCTCGGAATTTTCCAAAACGCACTAGTAGGAATCAATTTTTTTTATTTTTTCACTTTTTTTTGTATTTTTCTCTGAACAAGGATAAAAAAGATGCAACCACAAAAATTGACACCTACAACTAACGTGGGATGTGGTCTACAGAAATACAGCACGTTCTCCGAAAAGTGTGCAAAAACTTTGACAATTTTTTTGTTTATTTTCCTGAATTTTTTTTTCAATTTTGATGAAACCAAACAGGGCAAAGCCAAAGTGGTGAAACAATCTGATGTTGAGCGTCGGTAACAGTTGCAAGATGATCCTGTGCTGACAGAAGAATATGTGGAGCTATGGGTAGGCACACAATATGACAGCAAGGATTAGCAATTAACAAATACAGATTAGCAATTGTTCAATCCGGATCTAAAGTACAAATCACGGGTGCTGGCTAAGACGTGTCGAGACGTAGCGCAACAAGGTGAAAACAAAGGACGATGGAAAGAACTCACAGAACAAGCAGATAGTCCAAATTTTTCCTTTTTCCTGAATTTTTCCCGGAATTTTCCAAAAGGCACTTGTAGGAATCAAAATTTTTTTATTTTTTCACTATATTTTTATATTTTTCTCTGAACAAGGATCAAAAAAGATGCAACCATAAAAATTGGCACCTACAACTAAGGTGGGATGTGGTCTACAGAAATACAGCACGTTCTCTGAAAAGCGTGCAAAAACTTTGACAATTTTTTTCTTTATTTTCCTGAATTTTTTTGGCAATTTTGATGAAACCAAACAGGGCAAAGCCAAAGTGGTGAAAGAATCTGTTGTTGAGCGTCGGTAACAGTTGCAAGATGATCCTGTGCTGACAGAAGAATATGTGGAGCTATGGGTAGGCACACAATATGACCGCAAGGATTAGCAATTAACGAATGCAGATTAGCGATTGTTCAATCCGGATCCAAAGTACAAATCACAGGTGTTGGCTAAGACGTGTTGAGACGTAGCGCAACAAGGTGAAAACAAAGGACGATAGAAAGAACTCACAGAATAAGCAGATAGTCCGGATTTTTTCTTTTTCCTGAATTTTGCTTGGAATTTTCCAAAAGGCACTAGTAGGAATCAATTTTTTTATTTTTTCACTTTTTTTGTATTTTTCTCTGAACAAGGATAAAAAAGATGCAACCACAAAAATTGGCACCTACAACTGAGGTGGGATGTGGTCTACAGAAATACAGCACGTTCTCTGAAAAGCGTGCAAAAACTTTGACAATTTTTTTTCTTTATTTTCCTGAATTTTTTTGGTAATTTTGATGAAACCAAACATGGCAAAGCCAAAGTGGTGAAACAATCTGTTGTTGAGCGTCGGTAACAGTTGCAAGATGATCCTGTGCTGACAAAAGAATATGTGGAGCTACGGGTAGGCACACAATATGACAGCGAGGATGAGTAATTAACGAATGCAGATTAGCGATTGTTCAATCCGGATCCAAAGTACAAATCACGGGTGCTGGCTAAGACGTGTCGAGACGTAGCGCAACAAGTTGAAAACAAAGGACGATGGAAAGAACTCACTGAACAAGCAGATAGTCCGGATTTTTCCTTTCTCCTGAATTTTTCCTAGAATATTCCAAAAGGCACTAGTAGGAATCAATTTTTTTTATTTTTTCACTTTTTTTGTATTTTTCTCTGAACAAGGATAAAAAAGATGCAACCACAAAAATTGGCACCTACAACTAACGTGGGATGTGGTCTACAGAAATACAGCACGTTCTCCGAAAAGCGTGCAAAATCTTTGACAATTTTTTTCTTTATTTTCCTGAATTTTTTGGCAATTTTGATGAAACCAAACAGGGCAAAGCCAAAGTGGTGAAAGAATCTGTTGTTGAGCGTCGGTAACAGTTGCAAGATGATCCTGTGCTGACAGAAGAATATGTGGAGCTATGGGTAGGCACACAATATGACAGCAAGGATTAGCAATTAACGAATGCAGATTAGCGATTGTTCAATCCAGATCCAAAGTACAAATCACCGGTGCTGGCAAAGACATGTTGAGACATTGCGCAGCAAGGTGAAAACAAAGGACGATAGAAAGAACTCGCAAAGTAAGCAGATAGTCCGGATTTTTTCTTTTTCCTGAATTTTCCTCGGAATTTTCCAAAAGGCACTAGTAGGAATCAATTTTTTTTGTTTTTTCACTTTTTTTATATTTTCCTCTGAATAAGGATAAAAAAAGATGCAACCACAAAAATTGGCACCTACAACTGAGGTGGGATGTGGTCTACAGAAATACAGCACGTTCTTTGAAAAGCGTGCAAAAGCTTTGACAATTTTTTTCTTTATTTTCCTGAAGTTTTTTGGCAATTTTGATGAAACCAAATACGGCAAAGGCAAAGTGGTGAAAGAATCTGTTGTTGAGCGTCGGTAACAGTTGCAAGATGATCCTGTGCTGACAGAAGAATATGTGCAGCTATGGGTAGGCACACAATATGACAGCAAGGATTAGCAATTAATGAATGCAGATTAGCGATTGTTCAATCCGGATCCAATGTTTAAATCACGGGTGCTGGTTAAGACGTGTCGAGACGTAGCGCAACAAGCTGAAAACAAAGGACGATGGAAAGAACTCACAGAACAAGCAGATAGTCCGGATTTTTCCTTTTTTCTGAAATTTTCCCAAAATTTTCCAAAAGGCACTAGTAGGAATCAAATTTTTTTTTATTTTTTCACTTTTTTTTTATATTTTTCTCTGAACAAGGCTCAAAAAAGATGCAACCACAAAAATTGGCACCTACAACTGTGGTGAGATGTGGTCTACAGAAATACAGCACATTCTCCGAAAAGCGTGCAAAAACTTTGACAATTTTTTTGCTTTATTTTCCTGAATTTTTTTGGCAATTTTGATGAAATCAAACAGGGCAAAGCCAAAGTGGTGAAACAATCTATTGTTGAGCATGGGTAACAGTTGTAAGATGAACCTGTGCTGACAAAAGAATATGTGGAGCTATGAGTTGGCACACAATATGACAACAAGGATTAGCAATTAACGAATGCAGATTAGCGATTGTTCAATCCAGATCCAAAGCATAAATCACAGGTGCTGGCTAAGACGTGTAGAGACGTAGCGCAGCAAGGTGAAAACAAAGGACAATAGAAAGAACTCACAGAACAAGCAGATAGTCCGGATTTTTCCTTTTTTCTGAATATTCCTCGGAATTTTCCCAAAGGCACTAGTAGGAATCATTTTTTTTATTTTTTCACTTTTTTTGTATTTTTCTCTGAACAAGGATAAAAAAAGGTGCAACCACAAATATTGGCACCTACAACTGAGGTGGGATGTGGTCTACAGAAATACAGCATGTTCTCTGAAAAGCGTGCAAAAACTTTGACAATTTTTTTTCTTTATTTTCCTGAATTTTTTTGGCAATTTTGATGAGACCAAACAGGGCAAAGCCAAAGTGGTGAAACAATCTATTGTTGAGCGTCGGTAACAGTTGCAAGATGATTCTGTGCTGACAGAAGAATATGTGGAGCTATGGGTAGGCACACAATATGACAGCAAGGATTAGCAATTAACGAATGCAGATTAGCGATTGTTCAATCCAGATCCAAAGTACAAATCACAGGTGCTGGCTAAGACGTGTTGAGACGTAGCGCAGCAAGGTGAAAACAAAGGACGATAGAAAGAACTCACAAAGTAAGCAGATAGTCCGGATTTTTCTTTTTCCTGAATTTTCCTCGGAATTTTCCAAAAGGCACTAGTAGGAATCAATTTTTTTTTGTTTTTTCACTTTTTTATATTTTTCTCTGAACAAGGATAAAAAAAGATGCAACCACAAAAATTGGCACCTACAACTGAGGTGTGGTCTACAGAAATACAGCACGTTCTTTGAAAAGCGTGCAAAAGCTTTGACAATTTTTTTCTTTATTTTCCTGAATTTTTTTGGCAATTTTGATGAAACCAAATAGGGCAAAGGCAAAGTGGTGAAAGAATCTGTTGTTGAGCGTCGGTAACAGTTGCAAGATGATCCTGTGCTGACAGAAGAATATGTGCAGCTATGGGTAGGCACACAATATGACAGCAAGGATTAGTAATTAATGAATGCAGATTAGCGATTGTTCAATCCGGATCCAATATTTAAATCACGGGTGCTGGTTAAGACGTGTCGAGACGTAGCGCAACAAGCTGAAAACAAAGGACGATGGAAAGAACTCACAGAACAAGCAGATAGTCCGGATTTTTCCTTTTTTCTGAATTTTTCCCAAAATTTTCCAAAAGGCACTAGTAGGAATCAAATTTTTTTTTATTTTTTCACTTTTTTTTATATTTTTCTCTGAACAAGGCTCAAAAAAGATGCAACCACAAAAATTGGCACCTACAACTGTGGTGGGATGTGGTCTACAGAAATACAGCACATTCTTCGAAAAGCGTGCAAAAACTTTGACAATTTTTTGCTTTATTTTCCTGAATTTTTTTGGCAATTTTGATGAAATCAAACGGGGCAAAAGCCAAAGTGGTGAAACAATCTATTGTTGAGCATGGGTAACAGTTGTAAGATGAACCTGTGCTGACAAAAGAACATGTGGAGCTATGAGTTGGCACACAATATGACAACAAGGATTAGCAATTAACAAATGCAGATTAGCGATTGTTCAATCCAGATCCAAAGCATAAATCACAGGTGCTGGCTAAGACGTGTCGAGACGTAGCGCAGCAAGGTGAAAACAAAGGACAATAGAAAGAACTCACAGAACAAGCAGATAGTCCGGATTTTTCCTTTTTTCTGAATATTCCTCGGAATTTTCCGAAAGGCACTACTAGGAATCAATTTTTTTTATTTTTTCACTTTTTTTGTATTTTTCTCTGAACAAGGATAAAAAAAGGTGCAACCACAAAAATTGGCACCTACAACTGAGGTGGGATGTGGTCTACAGAAATACAGCACGTTCTCTGAAAAGCGTGCAAAAACTTTGACAATTTTTTTCTTTATTTTCTTGAATTTTTTTGGCAATTTTGATGTGACCAAACAGGGCAAAGCCAAAGTGGTGAAACAATCTATTGTTGAGCGTCGGTAACAGTTGCAAGATGATCCTGTGCTGACAGAAGAATATGTGGAGCTATGTGTAGGCACACAATATGACTGCAAGGATTAGCAATTAACGGATGTAGATTAGCGATTGTTCAATCCGGATCCAAAGTACAAATCACGGGTGCTGGCTAAGACGTGTCGAGATGTAGCGCAACAAGGTGAAAACAAAGGACGATGGAAAGAACTCACAGAACATGCAGATAGTCTGGATTTTTCATTTTTCCTGATTTTTTCCCAGAATTTTCCAAAAGGCACTTGTAGGAATCAAATTTTTTTTATTTTTTCACTATTTTTTTATATTTTTCTCTGAACAAGGATCAAAAAAGACGCAACCACAAAAATTGTTACCTACAACTGAGGTAGGATGTGGTCTACAGAAATATAGCACGTTCTCTGACAAGCGTGCAAAAACTTTGACAATTTTTTTTCTTTATTTTTCTGAATTTTTTTGGCAATTTTGATGAAACCAAATTGGGCAAAGCCAAACTGGTGAAATAATCTGTTGTTGAGTGTGGGTAACAGTTGCAAGATGAACCTGTGCTGACAGAAGAATATGTGGAGCTATGGGTAGACACATAATATGACAGCAAGGATTAGCGATTAACGAATGCAGATTAGCGATTGTTTGATCCTGATCCAAAGAACAATCACAGGTGCTGGCTAAGACGTGTCGAGACATAGCCAGACAAGGTAAAAACAAAGGACGATGGAAAGAACTCACAGAACAAGTAGATAGTACGGATTTATCTTTTTTCCTGAATTTTGCCCGGAATTTTCCAAAGGGCACTAGTAGGAATCAAAATTTTTTTATTTTTTCTCAATTTTTTATATTTTTCTCTGAACAAGGATAAAAAAGATGCCACCACAAAAATTGACACCTACAACTAAGGTGGGATGTGGTCTACAGAAATACAGCACGTTCTCTGAAAAGCGTGCAAAAACTTTGACAATTTTTTTTCTTTATTTTTCTGAATTTTTTTGGCAATTTTGATGAAACCAAACAGGGCAAAGCCAAAGTGGTGAAACAATTTGTTGTTGAGCGTCGGTAATAGTTGCAAGATGATCCTGTGCTGACAGAAGAATATGTGGAGCTATGGGTAGGCACACAATATGACAGCAAGGATTAGCAATTAACGAATGCGTATTAGCGATTGTTTAATCCAGATCCAAAGTACAAGTCACAAGTGCAGGCTAAGACGTGTTGAGACGTAGCGCAGCAAGGTGAAAACAAAGGACGATAGAAAGAACTCACAGAATAAGCAGATAGTCCGGATTTTTTCTTTTTCCTGAATTTTCCTCAGAATTTTCCAAAAGGCACTAGTAGGAATCAATTTTTTTTTCACTTTTTTTTGTATTTTTCCCTAAACAAGGATAAAAAAGATGCAACCACAAAAATTGGCACCTACAACTGACGTGGGATGTGGTCTGCAGAAATACAGCACGTTCTCTGAAAAGCGTGCAAAAAGTTTGACAATTTTTTCTTTATTTTCCTGAATTTTTTTGCAATTTTGATGAAACCAAACAGGGCAAAGCCAAAGTGGTGAAAGAATATGTTATTGAGCGTCGGTAACAGTTGCAAGATGATCCTGTGCTAACAGAAGAATATGTGGAGCTATGGGTAAGCACACAATATGACAGCAAGGATTAGCAATTAACGAATGCAGATTAGCGATTGTTCAATCCAGATCCAAAGTACAAATCACAGGTGCTGGCTAAGACGTGTTGAGACGTAGCGCAGCAAGGTGAAAACAAAGGACGATAGAAAGAACTCACAGAATAAGCAGATAGTCCGGATTTTTTCTTTTTCCTGAATTTTCCTCGGAATTTTCCAAAAGGCACTAGTAGGAATCAATTTTTTTATTTTTTCACTTTTTTTGTATTTTTCTCTGAACAAGGATAAAAAAGATGCATCCACAAAAATTGACACCTACAACTAACGTGGGATGTGGTCTACAGAAATACAGCACGTTCTCCGAAAAGCGTGCAAAAACTTTGACAATTTTTTTTGTTTATTTTCCTGAATTTTTTTTGCAATTTTGATGAAACCAAACAGGGCAAAGCCAAAGTGGTGAAACAATCTGATGTTGAGCGTCGGTAACAGTTGCAAGATGATCCTGTGCTCACAGAAGAATATGTGGAGCTATGGGTAGGCACACAATATGACAGCAAGGATTAGCAATTAACAAATACAGATTAGCAATTGTTCAATCCGGATCCAAAGTACAAATCACGGGTGCTGGCTAAGACGTGTCGAGACGTAGCGCAACA